>DWAJ01002657.1:0-16836 GCA_018238005.1 Eurema mandarina
AATACACATAGACCTTTCTTTTATATTACTCAATCTAATTAAAACACCGCATGAAAATATTTTTTTTTATATATAACTCTATAACATAGGGGGGAAGCAGACGAGCCACATGGAAAGCGGTCATCGCGGCAAATGAACAGAGCTATAGCAGTCTGCGTAGTTTTAAAGATTTAAACATACACAGGCTCAGAACGAAAATCACCTTCATTCTATAAATACTATGTAAAAGGTTATAATCGGCAACCCACCATAATAAATAGAAAACAAAACATACAATTTATAATGTGCCGGGAATCAATTAAAATTGTTTTAAGATTTTATTTCTGTGGTTCCAATCTTTAAAAACTTTTAACCAGCATAACGACATCTTGGCATTGATTTTGTTCGTATAAAACTATTACTACAAGCCATTATGTACCAACTATACCTAACTATTTATCTAAGTATAAATTCAACTACGGATTTCAGCGCCATCTAACATGTTCTTGCCTAATTGACTGGAGCTTGGTTATCTTGATGTAGACGAGGTTGAACAATAGACCGATCAAGCCATAAAATATATTATCTCTAAATAAGAAGATTTTCGTTCAATACCGTTAAACAAACGCTATTAATAATTATTTAAATAATTACCATTGGTATAGCATTAATTAAAAACTTTTTAAGAAATGAAACAAGCTGAAAATAGTTTTTTTGTGATCTATAATAGGTCTTTAAATACGTCTCATATTATGATTCAAGAAAAGTTTGTAATAACTCAATTATAATAAAGAAATTCATGACATTCTTGTAGGCAAATTTAGTTTTTAGAGTAGAATACAGAGCCAGGCCTGACTATACTTAAGTAAAATTTTGACCAAATTAAAGTTATAAGTTTTAAATCATGCTAAGAACAAGTTTAATAATTACGTACTGAAAACTTAACAAACTTTAAGATGCTGTTTTAAACGTAATTTCATGTTTAACTTTCAACGCCAAATCATTATCTTTTGTATTATCATACTGTTTATTTAAGGTAAATAAAATAAAATAAAAATAAATTTTGTGATAACTGTATTATAACATTCAAATGACCTAGATTTGCATATTACGAAATAGGTCATGTGGAATGTACCTATAAAACCTACACGTAGTACATGTTGTTCACTACATAGGCAGTAGGTGCGTCTGCCGTCCACTTCAGTACATACGCCTAGCATTGAACACGAGCAATCAATAAAGCACGTATATAAATGCGATCTATGTACGTACGCTCTGCCCTGGAGCTCGTCAATTTAGTGTAACATATTTTTGCTGAACATCCACGGACTATGAAATATATGGAGTCATTTAAAAAATAAAATTAAAATAAGCTTAAGTTATGATGGTTCTACATATTATTATAACATAAATGACTAAATATCTATAAAATATTTAAGTAATTATAATGAAACAATTTTGTTGAGTTTTTCACATAAACATTTATATTTTAAACATGAAAACAATAATTACTTTTAGAATACATATGTATCGATCATAATATTGATCGTCTGCCATAGATCATCGATTTTTCTTTATCTGTCACAAGTGGCACAGCTGGCACTGACATTTCATCTTTCAAGGGTCGTATGAAACAAGGGTCAATCGAAAAATAGTGTGAATATTACACTGTGTTGTATAGTTTAATTTTTCTGATTATTATATAACGTCTAAAATTCAACCTAATGGCGGTAACGTGCAAAATATTTTATACTATGAACTTTGCAACGTGGTAGAGACAACGTATAGATTTTGGTGACAAATATTATTCATGAACACGATGGTTTCGACTCTGCAACTACAAGAAAAATATAGCAAGAGTATGAATAATTTGTGGATGTTATTGTTATTTTTCCTACGAATAGCGATTCTAACGCTCTGTTGTTGTTACAGTTCGAAAAAACTTCTGCTTTTATTTGGATATACAAGAACTAGCTTTGTCTAGATCCATTTCACGAAGAATACAGGACATGGGCCTAGTAAGTATTGTTTATCCATCATTTTGGCGCCAAAATAACTTGTTCTCCAATCCTTACCCTTTCCAGGTTTTTTGGTTATATGTATATCGTATAAATAATCGAATAATGATAAAAGAATATGTCACGGGTTTCATACTGATACATTACAATGTATGATAATTTAAATTGGTATCATAATACTGTTGACGTTTTGTTTTACTATAAAAAACCACTTTTTACTATTTATGCATAATTCGAATAGAAATAAAAAGTTTTTCAAAGTTTTAATCATTTCTGCTATGTGATGAATGTTAATGACGAATAATTTATATTATGAATACTAATTATAATTTGGATTTTATTCCTACTTCTTATTGATATACTACACGATTTACATAAAAAGGAACGTCACGATTCCAATGGGCCAATAGAATGCTATTCCCCTTCCAAGCAACACTAGCGCCACCAGCGACCGTAACAAAAACTACAGCAAAATATCTCCATCTTGTATGACAGATTTGTGTTTGTTGTTACTTTTTCGATTTTATAAAGCAAATGTATTTAAATGAGACTAAAAAGTAGTTATAAGGTGTTTGTATATGCTAGTGCATAGGAACAATATTTAGTGTAGTGGTCGTATTAAGTGTGCATCGTGTTTCGATGTAATTCAAGCAGTGACGAAGTGTCCCGACTCGGTGACTGCTATATAGTTACTTATTTTTGTGATAAGCGGTGCGCGGGGGCCTTCCGGACGGCTTTTGTGTGAGTATATACGACTCCCAGTCTTCACATGTGTCGTGATGAACTTTGTTTTAGTTAAAATTAGTGAGAAAATAGTTTAAAATCGAGTTGTTGTAGCGGCTTGTTAGGCGCGTACCTTGCAGTGGATTTTAGGTCATCTTTCGTCCGCTCGAGTTAGAGCCGCCGTCATAGAGCAAAATGCAGCGGGCCGAGGCCGCGCGCTGCGTTCGATCACGCTGCGTTGCAATACATACATTTAAAAGCTGTTTGAAATGTAGTTTTCTTTGGCTAACGCGCGTGTATGCTTAATTTTTGACAGTTGATATAAGTGTCGCGGGTAAGAAGAAATGGTTCTTAAAATTGTCAAGTTAAGGATGAGAATAGCGTGCGAGATTAGTGTGTGTTATTTTTTTGCGCGGGACGGTTGGCGCGATTCGGGGTACCGCGCGATGCTCGCTCCGGCGTCAATTTCGCCGTCTGTATTTCAAGGAAAACTCCATAAGTGCGCTCGGACTCGCGTTGCATGGAAATAATCGGTCACTCGAGAGCTCCGCCACGTATTGCTCATGTTTTGATAAACAATTCTTAGACGTGTCCGTTTATAACCGGCGTCAGCATTCCGAGCGGAAATTTTCTTACATTACGAAACCACTTACGTCCACCTTTTAGGTCAGAATAAGTAATTTTGATGACTTTCACATTCAAACAACAAACATTCTGTCTTGCTTCAATTTCTTTTGACACTTCTTATTAGAGTTGCCAGCCTAATTACTTTTTACCAAATTAAATATAAAATTAGTATTGAATTTTTGTCTCTGGCAATTTTGTTTTGTAATTATCAATATTTTTCGTACAAATCTTTTAAATTAGTTAATACATGTTATTTATACTATAAAATTAATTTTTTATCCTATCATGCATTTATTACTTGTTTTATTACTATAAGTAAACATTTTAAGCAGTTTGCATTCAATTATGTATTACTGGTACCTAATTAAAGCTTTGCATTCTTGGGTATTAATTTTAAAATATTAATAGATTATTATGTTTTTATAACTTTATACAAGAGCTCCTAGCTGACTAAGAGCAGATATTTTGCAAAACCTTGATATATTTCAGGATATCTGCTCTATATGAATTTCAAATTTTATTGTTGATATGTAAAGTAGTAAAAAATGTAAAATGTGGAATGTTCATTTGCATTTATGTTACTACCAATAGAAGTATATGATTAAGTAATAAACAACTACCACATAAACTTAATAAAAAAAATTGTGGATATAATAATTGGATTAATTTGATCCTTCTTTTTCATATATGCTTAAAATCAATAAGTGCTATACATAACGAAGTACAGTTATTTTAATACAAATATTCTATGTGTACAAGTATTTATTCTGTATGTGTATATCCGTTTTGTACTTTGAGGTCTTTCTTGTCTCTTATTAAATTTTAAGAAAAAATATTGGGCAATAGGTGACTACTCAGTAAAGTTCTGGGCTTGCTTCCGGACCACTGGTTTTCATTACTCACCTTTTCGGACTCAGAAGTTTGAGTTTGTCAAACTCCTACTGTCTACTGATCCTGATATTTTTCAAGGGATAATCTCATTTTTAGTAACCCTTTAACTACTGTTATTCTATTTTTTTAATTTATTTATTCAACGCCATTTATTCAGAATAGATAACATTACATATTTTTAATTTTTTTTATATCAAATCCATGGTAGCACTGTCATTATACTCCTGTGTGCCTCTTGGCAATGCTATTTTTTCAATAAGTTCTTAATTACCCGCAGAGGGAGGAGGTGTTCCTAACGTCGCGCGTGACGCACGTAGTGGCCGACGGGCGCGCACCGAAATGGCGAGGTGAGAGCCGCGCGCGCGCCGATGCGATGCTACAGAGACTGCGGGCGCACTCACCACCGAAACCCACGCAGCATTACGTGCAGCTGTCCGTTCAGAAGGTTACATCTTAGCACTTTATAGAGCTTATTTATTATTTTTTAACCTTCTAAAGAACTTTTTTGGAAGAGTCAAGAGATTATATTGGAGTGATAAGGTCGCCCGCCTGTTACCAAAAATGTATTCTAAAAATTTTAATTTTTCTTATCTTTGTGTAAGTTTTAACAAAGTGTTCAATAAATAAATAAATAACAGACAAACTTTCTTATAAAGTTGTTGTTTTATATATAACATAGGGGCCAAATAACAAACACCTGATGGAAAGTAGTCATTGCCGCCCCTGAACACTTGCAGAGCTTCACAGCTCTGGAGTGGTTGGCCGACCTTTTAAAAAAAATAAAAGTGTAAAATTTTTATGAATGCATATCAATGTTTACCAAAAACACTGCGTGCTTTTAGGGTTAGAAGAAGAAGCATTCGAAATTAGAACAATTATTATTAGAGTGCATATTATTTTGAAATATAATTGATCACTACTATTATAAAATGTTTCTATAAGTACGGATAACAAGGGGGATTATGGTACATATGGAAACTATTCGAGTGTTGAAGAAGATACTGTACATTTTGTTGTAGTATTACTTAAATACGAGAAGTGTCGTTACGAAAACATTTATTAAATGAAAATGGTCTTTGTCAACTAATTCCAGTTTCTTTATTATCTGTTTACTTATGCTCCTGTCTCATATTTTTGGGTTGCATGTTTGAAAATGCATGTTGACTAATTTATTAATAAATCTTAACTTTATAGTACTTAGTTTCTTTTCCTATTAAACTTTTATTACTAATGTTCTTAACCGGTCATTTCTCTGCCTTGCAATTTTATTTCAAATATAACATTTAAAATAATTCCAAATATTTATATTATTGTGGCAATATTTGTGGACATAGTTAAAGGTTGAGAAATGACAGAAATTCTTTGCTATATATTTTATATATCCTTACATTGTATTTAATATCTTTCAGGCTATAAGTCTATTGGATAAACTGTATGACACATTCTTCGCGCCGCGTAAAGCGCACATCAACTACTTCAGTAAACATTTTATCAAGATCGAATTTTTGGACAAGTATGGACCAGTATTATGAAATAAAAGTTCTATGTATGATCAGTTGGTAACGGTGTTTCTCTCTTCCACAGGCCGTGCCGACCTATCTTTAAGGAATTTGACGAGTGGCCCCAAATCTCGCTAGAACCAGACCCTCCAAAGGAGAAAAAGGCTAAGAAAGAGTCGCCGCAGAAACTTGTTGCCATTCCGTCTAACAACAATATTGGTCAGAAGTAAGTATGATAAACTGTCGTATATTACTGATTTCAATTATATATCTGGCCCCAATTTGATTTTAATAATATGCTGGTTTACAGAATGACGAGAAAAAGTCGACCGCGCATCAAAGAAAAGGAGATAAAAGAAGAAAAAGGCGGTTATTGTGAAATGTGCAATGTGGATTACGCTGATGCAACTTTACACAGACGGTCACCCCACCACTTGGCGTTCGTCAGAGACCACACGAATTTCCTAGCTTTAGATTCCCTCATCACATCGGGAGCCGATGTGAACACATTCCTAGACAAAGCTACCCCAGTGAACGGCGAGAGGCGATCTCTACGCAAACTGTGCAACGGTGACGCCGAACCAAAAAGGCGCTCGAAGAGATCCCAATCTCCAGATGCAATCAACGGGAATATAAGCCCAAAAAGAAACGGCGGGCTCGACGAAGAAAAGAAACACAACACAAGATGTAGTAAAAAGGCCAGTGAATCCACTCAGTCAGAAGATCGCCAGTATTATAAAGTGGTAGGCGTGAGCACCAAATTACGGTCGAGCGGAGGTTTTACAAAGAAAAAGGAACTGCCCGTTTGCAATGGAACAAAACCTCTGGTTGTGAAGTTTCGAAAAGTTAGACGATCCGAATTGTCAGTACTGAGTGATGAGGCAGAACAATTTATGTTTCCAAAGCGCGCTAGTTCCACAAGTTCTACCTCTTCCGACGATGATGATGATGATGAAACGATAATTAATACAAAAACTAGGAAAAAGTCGTCACCTCAACTGCCTCCACCTACGGAGCGACAGAGACTAGCAAGGCCGGTGGCCTTAAAAGAAGAGTCGTCAGAAGAGGATATTTGGCCAGAAGAAGATAAGAGGAGAAGAAAACGTCGAGCTCCGCAAGTCGCTAGGCGTGGAAGGCGAGGGCTGACGAAAGTAACTCGACTACAGCCTCCAAGTAAACCGCCCGAACCTGAAGAACCGCCGCCTAAACCGGAACCGGAACCGGAACCAGAAATAATAAGTCCGTTAAGAGAAGAACCTTCAGAGAGATGTATGAAGTGGGAAGACGGGAGGCTGAAGTACACCCCGGCGGTGGAGCAGTTGGAATTTGCGTTCGAGTCTGTGCCACACAGTGAGCCTTGGTTTGAGACATTCAAACGACAAGACCAAGATAAAGTTGTTGCAAAGAATGTGCCACAGTATTTCGGTAAATATAGTTTTTTAACTGACATAAAAATCTGATTACATATATACTAAATTGAATGTTAAGTTACTTGAAATTTATTTATTTTACAATAATTGTATTTTTAATTGTTTCAGCGCTGTATTCGAAGTCACCAAAGTTACCGTACGAGATCGGACAGTTACCACCTTTGAAGCCAAATTGTTGTCCACTAAGTGATCTGGTTCGCCGCGAGGAAAAGCCCGGGCCATCGCGTTCCTATGGGACAAGGGGAATGAAGAAACAAAAAATTAGAAAACGGACAGCAGCTCTCTTAGCTCTCGAGAATCACCCACGAAAATCTCCGAGAGAACATGCGTCTACATTAGCAATTTTGGGTTCCGCTGGACTTCTACATCGACGGAAGCACGCAGACGATGCCAAGTCTACTGCCTCTGAAGATACAATCAGTGACACCCATTCAAAAGTAGAACCGTTGCTAACGGAAACACAGGAAGCATCAGAAAGATTGCAACAGTTTCTCTCAGAGGTTTTTGAAGACGCTTCCGACTACGACGTGTCCGAAGAACTAATGGAACCCCCCGTTCCGGTCATAAATTCCAAAACCATCCCTGATGTGTCGAGTTTGGTCTCAGAATGTGAAAACTGCGACTTAATACGGAATGAAATAAAACAAGACACTGGAAAAACGAAAGAGAGACGAGGAAAGTTTAAAAAGAAGAACCGGACGGGGTGGCCGACGAAGAAAAATAAGAAAAAGGGTTCGAGAAACAGTAGTACTGAAGGCGAAAAAGCAGAGGGTAGTCTAGACAGATCCTCTACGGAGCCGGAATTAGAAGCATTGAGTGAGGCTGACGAAAACGTTTCGGAAACAGAGAATGATATCACCGCCGAAAACACATCAATAGACAAAACTGTAGTGGAAAACAAGAAGTCGTCAGATGAGGAACTCGAATTAGCATGTCCAATGGATGAAAATAAGTCTGAAAATGTAGATAAGAGTTTAGAAACGTGTAACGATCGAACGTCCAAGGAGTCTGAGAAGCAGATCTCTTCGGAGAGTGATGATAGAGGGGAGATGTTTAAGAAGAAGAAGCGGGCGTTACAGGGTTTGTGTGATTGGCTCCCAGTGGTGCGAGTGGCTCGAGTGGATCCCAACGCAGGGAGGAGACTCAGGTCAGCGGGACGAGCGCGCTCCAGCAAGTTCAGATAGCGCCGGGCCCCGCCAGCCGTAGTGGCTAAATAGACTGTGAATAGAACAATTGTTTTCAGATGTTACGTCATTTCAGTACAAAGCAATAGACACATGTAGTATACAAATAGATCCCCTCAGTGTTTAGTTCGTTAAAATCGTAGTGTCTTATATGTGTTGTGAATCCATTCAAAGCTGAACAATGTTTAACTATATTTGAATCGTATTTCGAATCTCATATGTTGTAGGACTATCAGCAAAAACTGAATTACAGTGATAACTTGTATGATTTGATGTCTAAATGTGAAATAATGAGCACTTTACTACATTGGACTAGTTTATAATCACCTTAAAATACATGAAATAGTCTAAATACACGCATATTTGGTTCCCATCATCTGAATTTTGAAAAAGGTAGGTGTATTTGTATCAGGTTGGACAGATCAACTAAGCATTAATGGTATCTATGTTTCTTTGTTTGAAATTCTCTAGCATAATAAGGCATATCAAAAACTGGCGATGATTCCACTATGATATGTTTTTTTTTATAAAATACCTTAGTAGTGAATATCATTCAAACAATGAATTAAGAAATATATCAAGGCCAAGATTGTTCCCATCTGATGTACCTGCTACTGACCCTTCCCCAATTAGTGATCTCACTTGTATTACAAATGTTAAATTAAAAATAGATTTTTAATAGTAACCCTATAACTCACTATTTCCTTAGGGTGCATTCAAATTATTATGTAACGCAATTTTTGATATTTGTCCAAATTTCACATATTTAAATAAACAACTCGGTGAAAAAAAGGATGAAAGAAAAATTGTATGTAATGGTTTGTTTAAATAAACGAATGCATCATACAATAACTCCCCAAATTGACTTACATAATACTTGAAAGTACCCTTAAATACCCATCCGAAACATCTGAAATAATCCTATATAATTTATGAAATACATATTTATTTTGTATGTATGAACTGAAGCTGTATATTATTTTATAGTTAATTTAATGTCTGAAAGTTTCAGTATTTATATCTTGAGGCTCGTCTCGGCCATTGTACATAGTATGTGTAATATAGGATTTTTGTTATTAGTATAAATGTTGTGGTTGTATGAAGAGTGTCTCAAGATGTCAAGACGGTGAGCTTACTCTGTACATAAATGTTTTTCGTATGCTTAAAGTATGTTGCTTTTCTTTAAAATGAAATTGTTTACTGTCAGTTCATCAGTAACATTGTATAAATAAAATATTACTCATATTTCTTGTTTTTTTTTAAAGTGTAAATCAATTATCTCAATAATCAGGTATGCCCTTCCGAATGTCAGCTATCATATTAAGAGAAATATCTGGACATGCTGTAGTTATTTATAGTGTGCAATTTTGAAATTTTCAAAATATAACTATTTTAATGATGTTTTATGTTATGAACCTGTCTCTATCCACTTTATCTCAAACACTTAATTCAGCCCTAAATCCTCACAAGACAATAACAATATACCATAAATTTATTAAATAGAAATTACCTGAACCTAATTTGAATTTAAAAAGATATTTAAATTTCAATTGGCAGATAGAGTTTTATGCTGTTTTTAACTTTTTAACATTATTGCTTATTTAACTTATCTCCTTATATTAAAAGTTTAAAACTTTTAGTTTGGTCAATAAAAATTTTGCATAATATTAAACCATGGTCAATAAAAAGCAAATCATCTACTCTAACAGGCATATAATGACAAAAACAATATACACTTTTTACATCAGTTGACGACCAGCCATTTTATTATTTGTTCTTTAAATTCAAACAAATCTAAGTGCTATGCTGAATATTAACCAAAAGGGAATTATAATATAAATCTAGGTATTATGATTATTCATAGATATCTTCTTTGTCGCAAATGTATTGTACTATATCTTTGGGCCGTAGGAGTCTTTCAGCGTCTCCGTCGGGGATTTCAAAGCCGAATTCGTCTTCCATTGCCATTATGACCTCAACATGGTCCAACGAGTCCAACCCCAGATCTTGAATGAAATGTGAATCCAGAGACAACTGCAACAAAGACCATAAAAGTTTTTTTTATAGGTGATAGACAAAATTAAGCAGTTATAAGTAATTATTTAAATTACTAAATTATTTAATGATTGGAAAAACTACATTAATTGTTGCCTATATACTCTATATTCTATACCAAACCAGCAGAAGTATACCAAGTTTGATTAGAGAACATAACAAAGGCTTTATCATAAGATTCTAACATTATTGTTATTGTCTTTCTATACTATACAAGTATACTATATGTACTATGCTTTAACAGAAACAAGCTTCACCTTTTCAGGATTGACTTTATCATAAAGTTGCAGAACTAGAAGCACCCTACTTTTAATTAGATCAATTGTTAGAGGTGGGCCACCGCTGTAGTTGCGAACGGCCACAATCGGCTTCTGAAACAAGGTATATAATATGAATATGTACCTGCACACAAGTTAGTTTGTCGTAAGCCTTGATTACTTTCAGCACACGGTCCGCTATGTCCTGTTGCGTGACTTTGTGCACCGGCCCGGTAGCATAATGTCGACTTGCTACGTGCACCTAAACATTTCAGTACTTATACACATACGTTATGCAATACATTTGAGGTTATGCGTCAAGATTAAAAAAATATGCACCAGTGACTATATACAAGAGCCGTATAACACGACAAATTTAAGCAAATATCGTTTACTATCATTATTGTGATAATCTTAACGTTAAGACAAAGTTCTTACCCCATTCTGTATGTGATTGTTGTTGTGTAGATTTACGATGGCTGAAACTGTTTGGAATTTTTGTTTTAAAGCTACAGTGGACAGCCGGCATGCAACCGGAGCCTTAATTGATGTGGATTTTCTTACTAATCCACCAAAAGCACTTCGAATTAGATTCACTGCAGCCATTTTTTGGCCAGTCAGATAAAAACTTGAGAATGGAAAATGGAAATTAGAACGAATTTACTTTTCTATCTGTCAAAAAAATCTAACTAGTGACAGCTCAGATGCAAGGCATTTAGAATCGATAAATAGTTATTTCTATAAAATCAATACTATGCGCAAGTAGCACTTTGAGATATATAAGCTTCATATTGTTAATGTATCAACAAATTAAACTAATATTATTGCAAGTTTCGTCAAATAGTTATGCCGTTTTTTATTACATGCTAAGGTTAAAAGACCAAGCTCATGGACTCATTTTCAGAGAACTTTGACAGCTCATCAGTGACAGATGTTTCATGTTTGTTATCTGTCATCTACAATTGTCTAGTGTTCTTGCCAAATTCGATTTGTTTTGTGTAGACGTATGAAATGTTCTGAAATTCAATGTTTTGAATAAATAGAAAATATAAAGAAAAATGGGTAATGCTGACACAAAATTAAATTTCCGAAAGGCGGTTGTTCAACTAACGTCGAAGAATCAAGTAAGTGCTTATATATGTTGGACATATAAATAATGATCTATGGATGACCGTATTTATTGATTTTGAATATTTCAGCCTATTGACGCCTCAGATGATAACTTCTGGGATCAATTCTGGTCGGAAAGCGTGACGAACGTTCAAGATGTGTTCGCTTTGGTCCCTGGAGCGGAAATTCGCGCGTTACGAGAAGAATCTCCCAATAATTTGGCGACCCTTGTATATAAGGCTGTCGAGAAAATGGTTAAAATTGTGGACAACAGCTGTCGTACTCAAGGAGAACAGCAAACAGGTATGTTTGAATTCTATGTATAAACTTTTTTTTATTATTTTAACTTAAAGTAAAAAATATCTAATTCTTGGTAAATTACACCTACACATTTTCAGCATAAGTTAATTTCACTAAATTATTGTTTGAATTGTGTTGTTGTATAGTCTTTTGATGTAAAAAACAAACTGATAATATTATAAAACAATATAATTCAAAATCTAAACCTAACCATGAGTTTTAAGTTTTTGTTCTGATTCATAATGATTCATATTTTATAAGTTGTGTCTGTCACTCACAATTTACCTGAATTCTTATACACAATATTATATAACAATAAAGTGATACATTTCTATGAAAACCATTATTACAGACCTTTGAATCTTGTAAATTTTATAAATGTATAGGTAATTCTGTTCTTTTGTTTAAGTTCTAACTTACCCACTTTAATTTGGAATATTTCGTATTTTAATTGTAAAAAATGTTAAAAAAAAACCACCCATAGTTAAAAGTTACCGCAATCTAGTTAGAGCATATAAATAGGACAAGATCCAAATAAATCTAATCAATAAGAATTACACGTTATTACTACTTGTATTCTAGCTTTAAACTGTGCACGGCTGCTCACAAGAGTCCTACCCTACATGTTAGAAGAACCGGAGTGGCACAGTTTCTTCTGGTCATCATTACCTGCAGCTGCCGAAAATGAGTCCGTGCCCCTCGCCCAGTCTCTTATTAATGCTATCTGTGTGAGTTTAATACTTTGAAAATTATTTTAAATGTGCTGTGTTATCAAATAGTATAGTTGTCATGAATGTGGTTATAATTATTCAAAACAATATTATTAAAATCTATTATTATCTATTATTAGTCTAGATATACCTCTATAGTTTTGTGTATTACAAAATTGTCATTCTGTCTTTGCAGGATCTCCTCTTCTGTCCTGATTTCACAGTAACCAGCACAAAGAGGTCTGGTCCCGTAAGTATTTACATATAACCAGCTTACTATAATTTCAAAGTGCCCTAGCACATTATAACTTAAAACTCATATATGTCATTAAAACCAGCCCAGTAGTTTGATTGGAGTGCAATTTGTGACAAATAAGCTTATGAACCCGTAATATAAAAGTAAAATGAAAAACTGAGATTTATATATAATTTACAAAATTAAAAAAAAAATTTAAAAAAATGTTTCCAAGTTAACAAGATTTAGGTAGTTGCCCTGAGGCGTGCGCGTGCGCACTCAGACTTGTTTTTTTTCTATTAGGAGAGAGCCGAAGAGCTGTCATCTCTAGACAGCTGTGAGCATATTTGGGCGGGTGGGGTTGGCTTCGCGCGAAGTCCAGCCCGATGCGCTCAGCACGAGGCAGCTCGGACTGAGCTGCTGCGTCTACTATTGGCAGCTTGCAGCGAGACTGTCTACCGGCCCCCGCAGCAAGCTGCTACTCATCATAATAGATGGATTGCGTGAGTAAACCTGTACATCGTAGAAGACTCTTTGAGTTTGGAGTGAGCTGTTAAGTGCTGCTTCTAGATACTGTTTCAAACTCAATATTAAATTGATTAGGGACTATGTATAGCTATTATTACAACTTCATTAGCTTTACACAATTGTGTTCTTAACAGGGTAAAATGTTTTTGTACTATGAATTAAAATATATTTTCCTTTTTTTTTGGGAGGAAGGGATCAAATAACGGAAAAAACCACACAGTGGATGTTGATGGGTTAAAGTCAAAATCAAACATATTTATTCAACTAGGCTACATACAGTTACAATTTTGAAATGTCACAGCATTATATTATTAAAAAAATAACAAGTATTAAACACTGGTTTGGAAGGCAGTTTCTACAGAGAAGAACTGGCAAGACACTCTGATAGTTATGTGGTCCTTACTTGTTCCAGGTACCTCACTAGCTCAGAGAACCGCCACGCCCTACCCTTGTTCACATCGCTATTGAACACAGTATGCTCATATGACCCTGTAGGACTTGGTGTACCATATAACCATCTGCTGTTCGCTGATACCTTGGAACCTTTGGTTGAGGTGATGTTACTATTAATTATACTATATAATCTCTGGAATCACTTAACTGATTTTTGCCGGAATACTGAAACGCAACTGAAATTTAAGTACAACTTAAACCGGTCCGATTTGACAGTTCGCCTGTCAAAAATACGAGACTTAAGGCGTGTTTAAATTTAATTACCGTATGAGTATTTGGCCGTTTGTTAATTACAATTAAGATCCACACTATAAATAATTGAATAAACCAGAATAAGACCGACTTATAAAGTTTGTTTTGAAGCTTTTAGGAATTAATTTGAATGTAATTTTCTAGGTTGCGTTACAAGTTCTAATAGTGACATTAGATCATGACACAAGCAATGCCGTGAACGAAGACTCTGATGAGGTAATTAATTATTATTATTCACAATGAAGTCAATGTCAAAAAGAATAATAAATTAACAAACAAAAAATTTAGTGCGTTGTTTTGTGACGCCAGCCATTTTGGATGAATAGTTATTTGAAATTATTTGCAGTTTCAAAAATTAGAAACTAAATCGAAATCAATTCAACTGTTCGTTAGCTACGATGCCACAAATTACCCATGTCCCTTTCGATTTAGTTAAAAAAGGAGGTGAGAAAATCATATTGAGCCTATGATCTTTCCAGAGCCTCCCGGACAACCTGTTTATCAACTACCTATCCCGGATACACCGTGATGAGGATTTTGGCCTAGTGCTGCGAGGTGTCACCCGGCTGCTCAACAACCCGCTGCAACAGACCTATCTGCCCAACTCGAGCAAAAAGGTGGCCCTCCATCAGGAATTGCTCGTGCTGTTCTGGAAGATGTGCGATTATAATAAGGTAGGTACTACATGTTGATCGTGATACAAGTTGATCAACAGTTGTATAAATGTTGGTTGTGACACAGTCTGATCGAAAGTTACTGATTTCGATGTTGTTTTGTTTATAAATGTTAGCCTCCTTTTTCTTAAATATCGTATCTAATTATGTATATTCGATAAAGAATAATTAATGATTTCGCCATAATAATGTATGTTTGTCCGTGTGTTTGCAGAAATTTATGTACTACGTGCTGAAGAGTAGTGATGTTCTCGAAGTGCTGGTGCCCATACTGTATCACCTCAACGATTCCAGAGCTGACCAGTGTACGTATTTGTAGTTGAGTGGGACTTAACTTTGATTTTATTTTAGTAAGTGGTGGAATGGGGGGAATGGGAAGTGTTACTTTTTTATTTTTTAAATTTGTACGTTAAAAAAGTGTGCTACATTAATTCTGTTAACTCCAAGAATACGTGTACAAAATTTCACAATAATTGGTCCAGTAGTTTTTGCGTGAATGCGAATGACAGTAACTGGTTGTCCTAAATAACAATAATTATGTATTTGGGTTAATTTTATAGCCTTGACATTAATGTTGACACATTGGATATTTTTTGCACCTTTTTACGGTATTGCCCCGAGAACGAAAATTACTAGATAGAAAACTGTATAACACGGCTAGTTTTGATCAAATTTCTTTGACCAACAGCCCGCGTAGGCCTAATGCACATCGGTGTGTTCATAATTCTCCTGCTATCCGGGGAGCGCAACTTCGGTGTCCGGCTCAACAAGCCGTACGCGGCCACCGTGCCCATGGATATCCCGGTGTTTACCGGGACACATGCCGATCTGCTGGTGGTGGTGTTCCATAAGATCATCACCACCGGTCATCAGAGATTGCAGCCGCTGTTCGACTGTCTTCTCACTATATTGGTTAATGGTGAGTAATTGTGTAGAAAAACTGGTTAAATACACAAATTTACACATACGCACGCACGCACACGCACGCACACGCACACACGTGCATTTAATTGCTTAGTTAATGTCAATAAAATTTATAGATAATGTAATAATAATATCGATTGGTCGATTGAAAATCTGAACGTATGTTAGTTCGTTTTTTTGATGATGCACCTCAGTTGCTCCGTCTTTTCAAAAGAAACGCAATGACATCCCTGATTAGTGTATAGAGTATAAGTGTACTATTGTAAATGTGTGTATGTATAGATACTCTATGTGTGGTAACCTTTAATGTCGATGTTTTTTGGTGGGGAGGGGGGGGGGGTAAGGTACCCGGGCGAGTCAGTCCAATTTAGCTTTAGTGTAAGGTAAAATATCACAGCAAAGTAAATTTTTCTCTTCAACCTAAATAACTTTTCCAGTATTACTTAACTCTTACAGTATCACCATATCTCAAGACCCTCTCAATGGTGGCATCTACGAAGCTACTCCACCTCCTGGAGGCGTTCAGCACCCCCTGGTTCCTGTTCTCGCAGCCGCAGAACCACCACCTGGTCTTCTTCCTCCTGGAGATGTTCAATAACATGATACAGTACCAGTTTGATGGTGAGATAACATTGTTTCTATGTCAATGTTAAGAAATTGTCTATGCTCATATATTCAAGAGGTAAATTTGTGAGAAAAAAGCTCTCTTCATGCCTTGCAAATGTTGCCTTAAAAATGTATATATTTTTAATCTGTACTGATAAATGTTATGGTCTAAGTAGTATTATAAGTATTAATCTGTCATCCTTCTTTTCCCATATTTTAGAAACTTTATAATCATAACAACAGAATTCGACGGGAACGAAGTCGCGAGTAATAGTTAAAAATAAGATGTGTTATTTGATGACTAGAGCCATTAATCTTCATGTTTTTCAAGCTAATTACCATAAACTGTTCATTACTTTCAATGTATCCACATGAAAAACC
>DWAJ01002658.1:0-16833 GCA_018238005.1 Eurema mandarina
TATGTAGTTGGTACTGAATACATATTCTATGCAAAGCATTATTACAAACTACCCACTTTATCCAACTTATTATACATAACAAATTGAACAAGTGTCAATTGATAATAGATACTAACAATATATGACAACATCAAATGAAAAAAAGCTGGTAATACATAAGTAAAAATTCTTATGTTTTCTATTTAAGAATGTAATTTAAACAAGAATAATAGTAGTTCCTTTACAATGTTAAAAGGAATGAAAAGCTTACTAATGTCCTTATTATGTATGAAATTATATTTTTAGAAACTGTAGTTATAAACAGGAAAATAACATACCTAGGCAAGTTGTGATAAGAGCCTGAATAATTGCTATATTTATAATGTACTAGATTCCAACTGGAAGCATAGCTTAGGAGTGCCTGTCTGGTGAGGAGGGGACATGTTGAAGCGGTCCTCACATCTGGTACAGCTGTAGTAACCGTCCGCCAGCGACGCGGTAATACCACACTCTAAAATAATGTGTATGTTGTATATAATTTATAGAATGTGCATAATGTTGCTGATTTCATAACATACGTTTGCACTTTATTATCAAAATTATTTGAAAATTTTAATGATCATAATAACCTATATTACTTAATGAGACCTTGAAAGCTTCAAGAAATATTTTTAATTTACTTATAACTTAAACTGTTTGAAGTACTTATAATTAATTAATAACAGAAATAAATATTGAGGTAAAATGATATTTGCACAGTATTATTTATATTACATTTATTATAATCAATTTGTTTCTTATAAAAAAAACAACTTACTGAGACATCATCAGATGGGTATAACAGAATGTCTCTCAGGGGATCATTGAGTAGTAATGTTTTGTTTTCTTGAATGTACTGTTCAAAATCCAACACAGTACACTTAGTGGTAATGATATTCTGTAACATGGTTCTAGATTATTCAAATGTCTTATAGGTAAAGGAAAGCAAAAAATAACTCATACTATTATGAATACAGAAGCCAAAGTAGTATTTAACCTTGTTAGACAATGCACAACATCTAATGTTATGTAAATATTATGGATATTAAACAGGCCAATTTTAAACATATGACTTATACATGGCTTATAATACTATATAATTAAATTAATAATGTTTAGTTTGAAATTTCATAGTGTAGATATGTCTATTATATACACAAAAATACGGATCACACCATAATTTCTTAGAATGCATCTCAAGTTTCAATTCCTAACAACATGAGAACTGTATTTGATCGAATGAAAAAAAAATCAGATTTACGTATATGTCCAACAAAATACCGGTATGAATAAATTTACTTAATAGGAAACAAGAATTGACTATTAGAAAGTTAAAATGAAATGTATTTGTTTAGTTTAAATAAATATTTACCTCATATTCGGCTCCATTCTTTTTGCTTTTAGAATTCACAGGGGGCATTTTAATAAGGAAAGTATCAATGTTTTCTTTTACATTATTGCATTGTTTCACATTGTAAGCATTATATTAAAACGCAACCTTACACTAATAATAGTAGTTTTTATTCAGATTGCTTTAACAAAATTAATAAACACTCAGTACGAACTGATAGGCGAGAACTGGAAAATTGAAAATGTTTGACATTTGTCTCGGCTGGACATTGACATTTATTGACTGTCATAATTTGAATAGATTAAGGATAAACGTACTATTCATTAAGGTTACAGAAGAAATAAAATAAAAATAAAATTTATAAAACTGAATAATATTTATTAAGTTTTTGGTAAGAGTATCAGTTTTAAATCTTTGAAAAGAAAACATAGATTTTGAAGACATTTATTAAAATACATATTTAGGAAAAAGACTCTTACGATGTGATGTACTATAAAAATGTATTAAATATACTATTTTTCATAGTGACTATTTTAATATTCGTTACTTATTATGTACTGTTTCTTTGACTATGACGCATCAATAAGGATGTTTCTTTAATAAACTTTCATTTGACACCCTATTCAAGTAAATCAGTCCAGTAGATATTTAAATAACCCCATAATAGAAGAGGCCCGGCGGCCATCTTTGATGTGTCATAGCTACCTGTCCATACACTTAAGAAACGCACTTTTCTTGTTCAGTAAATTTTGACAAATATAATACGAAAATCGTTATTTGAAGACTTTTTGGTAATTCGGTCTCGCACTATGTGTAGGTGTGTGAAAACTTTATTTTACTAATAACAATAACTACAAAAATCAGTAACCGTTGAAATGTTATGCCCTTATAAGTGTTATTATCTTACTATCTCTTGACGTGACGAAGTCTCGCGAGCGACTAAATGTTATTTTCGGCACTGGTGTCCTACAAGACATCAGCGTGGCCACATTGTCAAAGAGACTTGGCGCTTTTATTACCTTGTTATTTACATTACTATGGTATGGGTACATAATCGATTGTAGTTTAGGCATACCTTGAGTACATTTTTATATAAGGTTGCCTGGAAGAAATAAATTTTCAACATCTACAACTTTAGTCACTAGGATGAACTATTAATGAAATAAACAATAAATAAATAATAAAGACAGAGTTACTTTTCCGTTTATAAAAAAAATATAATTTAAGTAAATAGGGAGAATACCTACTGCTTGCATGATGCATTTACGGATTACATATATTAGTTTTGATGGCAGTAGGTAGGGTTTGTCGTACTAATAATGAACTGGGCTGTAAAAGTATAAAATATCATAAAAATAAAACGATTATTTTACGTAGGTACTTTATGTATATAATTCGAAATATTTGTACATCAATTATTAATTAATCATGACTTCACTTCATTTAAAGTGCCAAATATAAATGACTGTGGCAAAAACATTGTATGTACTTACAACAAATATAATGCATTGTATGTTTGTTGTCGTCGTATGTTGTATATAATATTTTAAAGTAAAAATGCAATTCTTGGAATATAAAAAATAGTTGCTATGTTACCGCATTTTTGGTCATAATACATCTATAAACACGGTATTACTCCTAACCATATAAGTTATTAATACATATTATGTACAAAATTCTTTTACTATTTATAATATTATGGTAAGTTAAGAACAGTATATTAATACAGTCAATATTTATGTTGGTAAATACGTGAGTTTAATATCAGGTGTAGTATATACCTTATTTCCAGCAATGAGAGCTGTAAAAACATGCTATGAATTACTATTTTAGTAGGTATAGTTATCTTCAGTGATTATTATAATAGGTGAGCATGTAGAAATAAAACAATATAAAACAACATTTGATATTGCACACAAATTACATTTTTTAAATATTATCTTTATACAATAAAAAGAAATAAGTATTATCTATGCACACCAATATAGAAGGTTTATTATAATATGAAAAAGAGTTTCTTTTTATTCCAAAAGTTTAAACCTAACTAACACCACAATTTATTTGTTCAGCTATCCAATAAATGTAATTAAAGACATACATTTTTGGTTCAGGTATGGCACATATTTTTTTGTGATGTACGTAAGCATAAAAGTTCACATTAGCTATATATTTACAATATCACACTATCGTAATTGAGTATTTCCTCCACATGTCTTCACTTTCACAGGATTAACATTCAAATTGTTCGATGTTCACTTGAGACAGGAATGTGAAGGCTGTACAATTTTGAGTGACCAGAGGCGACGAGCGCGGCACGTAATGGGACACTGGTGTCGGGGCCGGACGTCAGGTATAGTCCTCGATGTCTTCATCCTCACTAGTTTCAGAATCTGGGTCCAAGTCGGGAAGCGGTTTTAAGTATTCATTGCACGGAGGATTCGTAGGAATTAAATAGCCTGTTGAATCTTGTGGAGGAGGTGGTGGCCGTGGTAACCTAATTTGTGGGGTGCTTGCGTTCGCCGCAGCAGCTACTTCTAGTTTTCTACATATTTCATCAAAACCGATCCTGTTTCTAGGATCCGTCGCCCAGCACTCTCGCATTAATCTGCATGCAAATTGTGGACAGTCTTCCGGTGGGACTAATAATATTCCGTTTATGATACGCTTTGTCGCATCGTCATTATTGCAACCGTAGTATGGCTGTTTTCCGCGGCTATATATTTCCCACAGCACTACACCGTAGGACCAGACGTCAGACTCGTGAGTAAAACGAGCGTAGACTATACTTTCAGGTGACATCCATCGGACTGGCATTGGTCTTTCACCACCCATTTTGTAGTAATCACAAGTATAGACATCTCGCGACATGCCGAAGTCAGCTATTTTGACAGCTAGATTTGCTCCCACCAGACAATTTCTCGCTGCTAAGTCCCTGTGCACGAATCGCTTAGATGCAAGATATTGCATCCCACGACCTACTTGTAGTGCGATGTGGAGTAATGCCGATTCAGCTAAGGTAGGCCCCGCTCTTCCACCACCGCGGGACCCTCGAAGGACTCCAGCCAGGTCTCCCCACTCCATATATTCAAAGATCATCCAAGGACTTCCGTTACTATCATCTGTAATAAAGACATACAGAACATTAAAATTACAAATGTATTTATACCATGGATAACACTAATTTGATATACATTTTTGAATATCTTTAGATATTATTTTTGAAAGGAAATTTGCCGAAATATTATGTTAGTATATTATAAAACAAAAGTTTACCTTTATTTACGACTCCAATCAGGCTTAAGATATTTGGATGTAAAAATGCAGACATAATTGAAACCTCTCTAAAGAAATCTTCTTCCGCAGTACGACCGGCACTCTCTTTTAACACTTTTATAGCCACGATTTGTTCACCACTGTTGATATGAAGAACACCTGAAATACACAAATCAGTAAATAGACAATAGCCACTTTATAGGTTTAATTGAAATGAAAGTCATTATTCGAAACAATTTTCTTCCAAATTTTTCTCCTCCACGGTCTACTTACAAAATTGTTGTTGTAAAAATGTAAATAAAAATTATTGAATAAATTATTCTTATTCTAAAATGAATCCTGAACGTTAAAAATATTGACAATATAACTCCTGAATTAAATATATTCAGTACATTATTACCTTTATGAACTTTTCCAAAGCATCCTTCGCCAACTTCTTCAATAAATGTGAGGGCGCTACGGTCGAGTAGAGTGATTTGGTGCTCGCTGGATTCGCTAGCGTAGATGGCAGCCGGCCCTTCTGGCGCTGACGACAGCGACGCGACCGTACCGGCTCCGCACACGCCGTACTGAGGGTTCGTTATATACCGTTCAGCAAGCAGAGGCTCGCCAGGTCGTACACGCTACAAACATAATGTATACTAAGCTGCCATTGGCGAAGCGACGTCAACCAAATGACTACACTGGTGATATTCTCAATGGGTGATATTTGACGTTAGTGGGAGTTGATGAGAGAAATGAAATGAATAATCGTTAGATGTAAAGCTAAAGCAATTTCAACGTGCGATCAAATCACTTACTGGTTTGACTTTTCCATCTACGTTGCGTTTTTTGAAGTAGACAAATACGAAGGCAAGGCACAGTACGGATAGGAAGGTGCAGCCTACGATCATGCTGATGATGAGCGGTACACTTGCACTAGCGTGCACCGTACTGTCAGTGCCCGAGACCTCCGTCATTATTTCGCTACTCATCAGTGATTTTGCACCCTAAAACAATTTGTATTAAAATTTTACTTTTCTATTCATCTTTAGTTGTTCTAAATTCAAGGCTATATCTGACCTATTTACTCTAATTTAACGGCGCCAATATTGTGTAGGTATCACACGTTATCACCGCCAAATGAATATTTATCAGTGACCATGGAAAAAAGCTGATTTGATTTCTATCCTGTACTATTTAGTGTACTTGGAGTTAGACATACATATAGGCTTGGAGTTGATTGTTTATTTTTTTTAAATTTTGTATTGCATTTATAATGAATAGTTGCTTGTCAAAAGATTATAAGTCAAATAAAGATTATCGGAGACGCGAGAGTCTAAAAAACAGTTCCTGATTGCTTTATGAATACAGCAACTTTGTAACAGGAGATAAGAAGATAAGATACAATGATGATGGATTGACTTACTTGCGCGGGGGGCTGTGGCGGGATGACGTTGTGAATGGGTTTCCGCTGGTCTAATGGAACTGGAAAAAAACAATCGTATTTTAAATGACGCGTTAAATCTATTGCGATCGTTAGAAATTCAGTCTTTTTACTTTGCAAGTTTCTAGAATACAAAAAAGAAGCAGCTTATAAATAAGCTTAGGAATATTTATTTTTTTAACAAAACGTACATCTACTAAAATATCCAGTTCAATAAGATCTATCTTCATATTTTATTATATATATTTAAACAACATACAATAAACTTCATATTTCTTGAATATCTGGTATACTAAGTATGCATTAAGCGTCCCGTCAATTAGTTTCAGGGGACACGAAAACAAATGATGAAATATTATTATAAGCTACTCGTATTAAGTGAATACAAGTTCAGAAATGTATATGAAGAATAGCATACATAATACGAGTTAAATACATTGTAGTCGTACTAATTCAACACTTACCCGTGCTACGTGGACACGTGACGCCCTCCCTGACGAGTTCACCGTTTGAAGTGCACACGCAGTAGTGGTACTTGTTGTTAAACGCTTGAATACAGCCTGCTTCGGGCCCGCCGCAAGACGAAGATTCGCATCCTCCAGGCTTTACGGTTACTGAAATGTTAACAATATATTCAAATATTAACCATCCATGGTAGGTGTACTTACTGTGAACAATGTCATGTTTCGCTTTAGAATAAAGGATGAATTCTCGACTCTTTTCAACAACACATATCTAATTGTCATATTTATAGGTACTATTTACTAAAATGATTTTTTAAAATCTTACTTGTTAGTGTATACCTATAGATTTTTGTCTCGATTGTTTATCAAAGCAAGTTTGGTCCTTGATATTTCAAAATGAAAGGCAATATTTAAGGCCTTTTTTTTTCATCCTGTCGTTTCGAAACCCTTATCGTGAACGTCGCCTAGTCTAGTTTAAGACCTAGGTCTTTCACTACCAGACTAGACCAGAAGTTATTGAGTGATTGTAGTACTTACTCGTTGTATTTTGTATCTGTAACGTTGGTCTTGCTTCTTCTCGCGCCACTCTAGCCCGCTTTCCTAATTTTTGCCGCATAGTCTGAAAATTATTTAACCTTTTAATAAATTCAATTATTTTCATTACCGTTATGAATATAATAATATATTATAGAGGATAGTGTAGTACCTACTAAACAGTGAAAGAATTCTTATAATCAAAATTTTTGTTTAAAAAAATAAGATAACCTTCTACTTCTACTCAATGTAGGCGTCGACCGATTATCCACAAACAAACAATCAATTTATTCTTTACAATATTAGTATAGATTACGAAATTATTAAAATACCGTATAACGAAAGATTAATATGTATTAAGTGGATTCGGAGTGTTTTTATTTTGTCCTTTTTTCTGATCACTGAATAAAACATTTCAAATTTACGTAAGTTATACAACATTGTGTCAAATCGTCGTAAAATTTCGAAAGCACCAAAACAAAAGATTCGGACTGACGTCTGGAAAAATACTAAAATGATAATAAACTAGCGATATTATGTATTTTAAATCTATTTGCATTACAATTAAGATATCATTCTTATATAAGTTTTATTAAGTGTTTGAATTCTATAATGCTGTCCCATAAACAAGAAAAATACAGTTTGCAAATTTTATTGAAGCTGACTATATATATTATAAAAAGTAACAATCCAACTTTGGATTTCAATAAATTGATTTTAAAATGTATACTCGTACAGTTATGGTGTATCGGTTGAACAAGGTTGCTTTGTAATAAGCTTTCAGGAAGTATATTATTGAGGCGTGCTCGTATACGTTACATGTTCACGAGAAATTAAAGAGTGGCTCGAACACATTGAATCAGAAGCGCATCTGGATGCAGGAGATTATGCTCATTTCAATGTAAATGTTACTCAGAACTTTACATATGTGCTTATTCGGAATATCCAATTTACATATTTATCGAAATTCCCTTTGTTTTGTCTGTAAGTGTCCCAAATTATAAAGAGATAGAGCGTACGTAGAATTCAATCGCGTCGCTTAAGTGGAAAGTAACATAACCACTAAAAACCCACAACTACATAATTTAGTCATGTCAAAGAGACTCAGATAATTTGAATTAACTATAATATTTTATATCTAGCTAAGTACTAACTTATGACAACATATACCTAATGTTTTATTTTCTTCAAAAGACAATTTAGCCATTCAGTCTGTGGAATTTGCAGACAATATAGTTTTAAAAAGAATAAGCACAGTTGATTTCTAGAATTGATTTCAGAAATATTTTCAGTAATTATAAATAAAATTCAAGAAATAAGTCAAAGGTAATAAGTACTTCAAATTATACATTATATCGTAGACGTTTTGCGTTCTATTTGATGCAAGTGAGCCGCAAAACATTTCTACATGCCCCATTTAAGTGATAGTAAACATTTATTGTAAGCGGAAACAAATGTATTTTATGGTATTTCTGATACAATTAAATTGGAACAAGGAATGTTCAAACAATGATGTAATATACAAATCGTGGTAAATTAGCTCAAGTTCAAACGTAAATAAACTTTAAGGTACACTGTTATACATTGAGTATAAAGTAATTATTAATATCATCTACAATCACAGAAATAATTGTCAAATGTTTTTACAATAAACCGACAGTAGACAGTCCAATAATAAACTAAAAAATCCATAACTGTAGTCGATAACGGTGGATTGAAGTAAAGTTAAATATATATATTTATATGTTATACACATGTAAGTAAACACGGTATTCCTTAGAACGCATTTAAAATAGCTCTTCACGACCTCATCGTGGACCTTGCTACTCGCCGTCCATGCCAAATAACGTTCAACAGGAGATTCATGTTACTAATTACAATAAATTAAAATACTGATTAACGTACGCGCTCAGAATCTAGATTAAATTCCCATGTAAGTACGAATGGAGATTCGTAAATACTTAGCTTACGGTTTCGAGTAGTAGACATTATTTGTTTGTGCAGATGCGTAACTATTAATATTGTAAATATTATAAATGTGTTACGGTTTCATTTCAGCTGTAAAGTTTGATTCACAGATAATCTATAACTTGAACAGGCTCTTATATCATCACTCTATAAAGTTTTAAGGGTGGTAATATGTGATGAAAGTTTATATGAAATCGTCATAATCATTCACGTGATTGTATAAAGTGCTGGTGAAAACGCGCAATAAGGCTTGTAAAAACATAAAAAATAATAATTTTTGATAGTGATTATATATAAGATGATGAAACATCTATGTGTGTGCATTATCGTATCTACTCAAAAATCAATTATAAGAGTTTTTGCATTATATATTATATAAAGTGACTATTATAAGAATTTGCTGTAGGTAGATATAGTATTGGAGATGCTCGATGTTATTTCGGACATCTTATCGAGAGAGAGCCGCTCCGTCGAGTCCGACGTTACGATGTATCATCATAGCAAACGTAATGAAATATCGATAAAGCATTGCCTACTCTCTACAATAACAAACGGGAATGATTCTTTAAAAGATCTTAACATAACTGATTAGGAATGCAATTTACATCATCCATCTTTACTAACGAGCATTACACAACGTTACATCTCGACGTGTCTTGTTAACTCTTGTGCATTATAAATCAACAACTGACAATAAAATTAATCCTACCAATGTAATAATTCAATATTTCTTAATCAAACTGAAAGCGTCTGGATTTTGGAATACAGAGAAGAACGCGGTTAGTTGAGTAGAATTATAAGAAAACGATAAATTATTTAACTTTGTAATTAGTCACTAGATAGTCCTAAGTTAAGAAACATAGTTTAATTAAATTATTTGCGTCTTGATTAACAGAATTCTGTAAATATCAAGAAAATCTGATTTTTTTTTGTGATATAAAATAAATAAAAATACATTTATTGAAAAACATTACACAATTTACATTTGCACAGCTTCCACAGAAGGTTTCCCTGTGTTGTGGAAGACTGGCTCCTTTAACATTGTCTAATAATGTTTAGTTTTTATACATATAGTAAGTCAATCTAAGAAGATTTCTCTATCCGTATGTCTATATACTGTCGCGGTTGACGTTTGACGCAAGACCATAAAATTTATGAATAATTCCCCCATTTTTTTACATTCTTCACCAAATCGCTTCCTCGATAAATTAAATGTCTTACAAAAACATTTTTTTCAATTTGAACCAGTAGTTCCTGAGATGAGTGCGTTCAAACAAACGAATAAATCTCCAGCTTTATACCTATCTAAAATCGGTACAACCATGCACACCGGCAAAAAAAAATATTTTAAATGATTACCTTACTCTACAGTAAATTTACCTTATTTCAAATTCCAGATAGGCAATGGGATGGCGCAGTTTGAACGCAATTTCGATGATGTTTGTTTTCGTGAGTAGATAGTAATCGAGTACGGTTACTATTTTGCACATTTCACATGAATTACTAATCAAATCTTGCGAGTTTACTCTTATATAGATTCTATTATCTGTTCTTTATACGTTTAGTTAATTGTGATCAAGTGAATGTTTGAAAGTGAAAAACCTTTAGATGTGTTACTTATATAAAGATTAAAATGTACTTTTGGAAAATAGCCGAAATGATTTTAATCTCAATAATATAGGAACGATTATGTATTGGCATTTTGGCATCAAAATATGTATTATACTAATCTTCTCACGCTGTAACATATTATATAAATTACGCATAAATAAATGCAGACTTCTAAATCGGTAGTAAAATCAATTTTACGATGCACAATAAAAGATTTAGTAATCTTTATGTTCAGACATCAAATGATATCTATAACATTGAAAAATAAATTTATTACTTATACGAAACTTACGTCTATTGATAAACTGGCACAAATGGAGTACCTACATTAGAATGTTTTATATTCCATTATCATGTTCAGAGTATACTGTTAGGCGTTTTATTACTCAGTGGGAATATCATATTTTATTAGTTGAATCTGTAAGCTAACTAAATCATCCGAAGTAATTCTATAATTAAGTATTTATTATTCATAAGTTTCTACGAAATACGCGATATTACGTTAGCTTAAGTAAAACAAATGCACCTGAATTTCAAGCTACTTACTTAGTACTATATCTAATATCTGCCAGGCCCGTTACAAATCAGTATAACTACGAGTTATTTTGTGATTCAAGCCTTAACGTGTAATAATATCCGTGTTCTTAGCCATAGTCATGGCGTATTGCACAATAAACAAGCATTTATCTAACGGGTGTAGTTAACGAGACGGTTATTGTGGCCGAAGTAAAATGTGATCGATACGGATCGATATCATTGCACAGAGATGGCGTCAGATTGCAACGCCTTAAGGCACTGTTTGACTTATTAAATAATCATATATTATTCTCTATATTGTAGCTCTTGTCCGAGATGAAATGTTTTGTTATAGATTTGGTTTCTTGTTTCTGCGTTGGTTGTTGCATTCCACTAAAGTAAATTAAGTTTTTGAAGAATAAAAGCTTAAGAATAAAGTTCTTATGAACGACGCTGCCGGTATTGTTTCTTGTGTTTAGAATCAAAACAAAAATATTATTTTACATAAAATATAATTTACACATAACGGATGACGTATCTCGTTAAAAATATATGATTTAAAACCTTCTTTAAGATATGAAGAGTATTAAATCAGACTTTCTTGTCTTCTAAATTCTATTAGTATAGAATCCTCTCATAACTTGAAATGTTGTAAAGAAATATTAAAAACAGTAATATATCAATTGTGACACATTATTGATCATAATAAGTGGTTTGTTCCAAAACACCTACGATGCTCATTTAGCTGTAACTTCCTAACGATACCCTTAAGGTATATTTAAATTTGTAGGTGTTAGAGATCTGAATATAAATATAATATTATTTGTTTGTTTCATTAAACAACTATATATAAAACTACGGCGTAAATAATTTATTCCATATTTTTTCACTAAGTTATTGTTTCCTGACGCATTTAATATCGAAAACAATGCATTAAGTCAAGATATCTTTTGACCTTACGATGATAATAATGTATGTTTAAGAATACCAAGCACCATTTCTTTTTATTACGAAACAGTTATTGATATCGACAATTTATAATACCATAAAAATATAAATAGTATTAAAGATTTATCTGTTTCAGCCCTTGCGTTCCTTGTTTTTAAATAATGTAGATTCTTAATGGTTCCTGTTTTATGTTGTGTTTATATCGGACAAAATTTATTTTATTCTAAACGTATGTAATTGTAGCCAAATCTAAAACAAATATTTATGCTATAAAATCTTGTAACGGATGTAATTTTTATAATATAACAAGAAACGGATACTACTTTCAAATTATACTAAAATGATTAATGGTAATTCGTTCAGACGTCATCAGTATTAATAAGAGCGACGTCGAGTAGCTCGGTAAAATGGTGAATGGCTCACTTCCTCGGAATCATAATTTGATTATTGTTACAGGTCATGTCAGGAAATTCTATGAATAGGAACAAAAGAAGTAGGAAGGTTCGGGTTGAGAGGGGCCGGCCGTATGCGTACACCTGGCGAAGCGCGGGCCGATCATTAAAAATGTTTATTTAAAAATCCGACCGCTTAACGCTGCCATAGAGTAAACGACAGCGGAGCATCCCTTTCGAACAGATTTGTAAAGTTTGTGATGGATCTCACATTTTTTTACGAAGACATTCCTTTCTCGTGTGAGAAATTCTATTTTTACGGTAAATTTTGATAATTACCACATACATATTAGTATACTTTGTATATCTTAAATTAAATTACTAATACTATTAAGGTATATGCTATACTATCTAGAGCATGAGATAAGATGTCTCTATTGTTTGTTATTTTAAATAACAAAAGTCTTTCACTTAACGTCAACAATATATTGAGAGTTGTAAACGTTAAGGTAAAAATATACAAGGCAAGAAGAGCCCTTAATTTATTTTCTTGTTTATCTTATTAGAATATATCTATCAGCGCCCTTGATTACGCTTAAAGAGCTTCTGTTAGTGTCGGCTACCTACAACAAACTATTTGAATTATGTATATATATTTTCGACGGAACGTGCCGTATTTGTTGAATCACTTCACAGTTTTTAAAGATGTCGTTTTGAACATACAGAAATAGTTTTGTAGTTGGACTGGACTGTCAAAACATGAAATCCTATAATGTCTGCCGCAGACGGAGAATAATCCCCGAGATGTTTATACAGCAATAAAGGCGCCTAAAGCACACTAAACTGTGACATAAAAAGTTTAAAAAGCTCTCAGTAGATCAAACAAGATGAGTGGTGTCGGTCGACAGACGGCATGGTGTCAGGTTACAACCGGGGTCGCAGTTGTCCCAAATCATAAACACCAATTGGTGTCAAAAGGCACACTTTATTATTTCATCAATCCGTGAACTTTATCTCCCAATAGAGTTTATTTAACGTCCCCTTTGAAGGTTAAGAGCGTCGTGCGTAAGTCTGCATGCAGTGATCACTAACGTTTTTCTTGTAATGCAATCCGACATACAATTGTTTATGTGGTTTTCGAAATTGCTTATAGCAGTTTATGTTTCAATAAAACTCGGCACAAATTATTTTGGTGCTGCCCTGATTTTCTCTTAATATAATGACGGCACTTGTTTATTTGGCAGTTATACACACGAAATGAACGTTTAACAAATAGAACTGCTTTAACGTGAAATATATTTATAGATTTAAATTGGATTAAAGGGCCATTGTTTTACGTTGTAAGTAGCAAAATAGCAGGCATCCTATATCTGTTCGAATAAGCATTTAGTATATGTCTTTTGGCTCACTTGGAGATGTGTCCTAATTGGATATTTTTAATATAATATTATAGTTAAAAGCTTTTCGAACAGTATTTTCGAATGTTATGATGAACATTATAAAATTACATTTTATCGCATTGTGCATATAAAATATGTTACAACAATCTTCATTTATGCTTATTTTTATTTCAACAAATAACTTTAAAAACCTATAGATTATGGAGAACTCGTTTTCGTATGTCGTTAAATATTCGCAGACTATAATATCATTTAAAATTGCCGTGTGACATACACTGGGGTTTAATGCGGAAACAAGCGTTTGATAGGTAAACGCGGTCTGGTAGAGGCGTTTAATGTTCAGATATAGCACCCGCATGCTATTTACCTAAACCAAATTTAAGTTCAAGGCTCATCGCTAAAAAAACTTTTTAAAACAATCTTTCTACTGCTAATGTCTGAACTGTTTTTAAGCTCATTGAAGTTAATGAGTTTGACTGAAGTTAAAAGTTATTTTAAATTTGTTTTAAAAGTGTTTTCCTACAATGAAGCTGGATAAAAACTTTTGCTTTAATTGCACTTGCAATAGAATAACGTAATTCCACATTGATTAACACGACTCTATCGAGTCTAACTTAAGATTAGTAGTCGAAGCACGCTGGCGACAAACTTAGAATCAATAAAGAGCAGTAAGAAATAGGTAATTAAGACTTTAATGTAGGTAAGAATAGTTCATTGCGTAGATAATAGTTTAAATTATTGTAGGTTGTCCACAATCATTACATAATTTTAATAAAAGTATAGATAGACGATAGAGGTGAGACTGTTCTTACGAAAATGAAAATGAAAAATGTTTTATTTTCTGAGTAAATTTGAAACAAATATCTTCAGAAAGTCTACATGGTGCCTACCACCGGTTCGGGAACTAACCCGGCGAGAAGAACCGGCGTAAGAAACTCGCACGGGTCCCACACTTTTTACCAAAAAAGGGGGAAAAAAATCATCTTTTAAAATATATAAAATTTGCAATTGAGTAACTTAACATAAGTATATATTAAATACATAATTGTACGTCATATTATAATAGTGTAGAAGAAGCCTTGCAAGCAGCCATCCTACTCCCAAGATGTGCCATCATTTATGAAATCATTGACCTTATAGTTTGGCACACAAACGTTCTTTTACTACTTTTTTAAATTTATTAATGGAGAGGTTTTGAACGCTTTCTGGGATTTTATTGTAAAGGCGTACACATTGATAATAATTATTATTTTTTTTATTCTATGAAGTGGTGAGACGAGCTGGATGCCCTCCTGATGGTAAGAGAAACGCCAGCCCATAGCCAATGCAGTGCTACCCAGAACTTTACTCATTATTACGTTTTTGAATTGATATTAATGTGTCTGTGTAATCTAATAGCTTTATAGCATATATATCAACTAGCTTATGCTCGCGTCTTTGTTCGCGTTTACGGGGTTTATTGATAGATTTTAAAATTGCTTTCATACTTAGATACATAGCTTTTGCTTTGGACTAGACAAAATATTAAATTTCATCAAAATGGGTTAGGTATAATAGCTATAAAACTAAAGAATAAAGATATAAAATGTTACTATTAAAGTAAATACTCGGCAAATTTCTAAAATTATCATCTTCGAACGAATATCTTACCGGGATCGGAGTTAAATTTGAATGTGCACGATTCACCCGAGGTGTGGGGTTATTGTAGCGGACTTTATCATTATTCGCTGTATTTACATATGACGTCGTACTATTCTACTTATATTATAAACTAGCTGTGCCAGCGACTTCGCCCGCGTAGAAAAGTGACTTTGGGCAGCATTTTTGAAAATGCCTGACCCGCGCCAACAAACGTTCAGGAAGTTCAACGTGATTCCTTAAATTGCCATAACTTTTTTATTTATCAACCGATTGACATGAATTAAAGTGTAAATGTTAAGTTAAGCTTACCAAAATATATCATTGAAACCCCTATCTAGATAGGATAAGCCGTTTCTGAGATAAGCATGCACAAACAAACAGACAAAAATTCCAAAAATCATTGTTTTGGGTTCTATTGCGTTAATAAAGGTCTCTTATAATATTTTTTCTCATGTATCTTCCATGTATAGACAGCGACTCGTTACGTTTTTATTATATGTATAGACTAGCTATTCCCCGCGACTCCGTCTGCGTGGACTTTCATATAAACTTTAACCCACCCTTATAAAGTTTTCATTATTGTTAAGATGTATTCCAACGAATCAAAAACCATGAAAATTGATCTAGTCGATGTCGAGTTATAAGTGTTGTAACAACCGGTTTGTTTTATGTATAGATGTGAGAGTTTATGAGAATGTATGGATGTATGTTTGTTAATCTTTGGCGCGAAAACGGCTGGACCGATTTAGTGGATATTTGGTATATAGATAGGTGAAACCTAACCTTTTTTATTTCAAATTATTTAATTCTATCTGAGTGAAATTATACTATCTTAAAAATGAGTTTAAATATTTTCTCACATCTGTCTAACAGAAGTTCAGGCACCAAAGAAATAATAAATATAAAAAAATAATAAATCTTAATGAATTTTGGAAAGTATTTCAAAAAAATTATTATCTTTTGCCTATGACCTCATAATTTTTGAAAATTAATTAATAAATTAAAGGGATTTAAGGAGAAATAACACAAAAACATCGAGTGCACGAATATTTTATTTTGTACGTCTCCGTGAATGCGTTCAAACATCTAACTAATATTTACAAAAAGACATCCAAAAATACAAACTGAGTATACCTATGTGACTATTCACATGAGTTATGAAATAGCTTTGAGCAAATATAGGAATGCTTTCGAGTATATTTGTCAGTTACATACAACATTGTCATGAATTTAAAGACGCTTCATGAAGATACTACACACGATTGCTTTCATTTACCTATCTAATTCATAT
>DWAJ01002659.1:0-16827 GCA_018238005.1 Eurema mandarina
TCTTTCACGTAAAAACTACTGAATGGATTTGAATGAAACTTTACCACAATATAGCTTATACATCAGAATAACACATAGGCTACAATTTTTGAGGATTGTAAGGGAGGAAAGGGAGGGTCACAGTTTACATGAAAGTCCACGCGAACGGAGTCGCGGGCAATAGCTAGTCTGTAATAAAACATTCGTTGGAAAAATATAAATATAATAATAATCTTCTCAAAACAGAAACAATCCCGGAGTACTTGAGTTCAGTTAATGCTACTAATACAATAGCACCGACGGAGGCTTAACTGTCCCTACACATAATACACAATCGTATTTAGTCGCATAATTCGAGCTTAGAGCATTACGCCTGCTTCATTACGTAGACAATGTACGCGTTATACCTATGTTCGTATGTATTTGACTTTACTCTATAAGTATTGTATCGATATACTAGTAGATTTCAATATTAAGTAGGATATATTAAAAAAAATAATTGTATTGTACTATTTCTAGGCTTTTCTGATATTTATGTCAATCAAACTATTTAATAGCCTAAAATCTTTAAACAAATGTGATTTTCGTTATTAAATTTTTTGATTAGAAAGAAAAATTAGTTGAATTGTTTTTTTATCGCTTTTCGCTTTTCACTTATCACTTTTTAGTTTAAAATACTTGTGTGCATTCGATGCCAAAAGCATTGACGACACAAGACAGGTGCAAAACCTTAAACCCTAAAATACGGTCAGCAAAAAAATTAATTACATTCTTAAATTTTATGCTAAAAAATAATACTACCAAATTTTCTTTTAGCGAGCAGTTAAAATCCATTATACATATATATTTGGGCTATGAGTGGCGCGGTGTCGGCGCGGTGTCGGCGCGGCCTTGCATTTATCTCTTTTGATGTAGTGTGCTGTCGCCTCGCTGCAGAAATATACTGGTAATACAATTATAAAGCAGCGAAATACATTTTGTATTTAATTTTTATAACGCTATAGTAATTGAAATGAACTTTAGGTGTGATTACTGTGTTTATTTAAATTTAACACTGAATAAATGAATTCATTATTACTGTTAACGAGTTATAGAGTAGTATAGTATTTTTCGATTTCGATTTTCGTCTTCTTGTGTCTCTTTGTGTTTAACAATGTCCATGGGTTGAAGTTAACGTCTTACCCATCACAACTCAGGTACTCTTAATGAAGTCAAGTGCTTGAAAAATACTTAATTAATTTCCTTCAAACTTATTTTAAAGCAAAAGTTATTTTAAGCATCGTTAAGACAATCTGAGCCGGCCTCTCCGATGCTAAAGCGTCGGAGGCTTGATCGATCCCGAAGTAAACAATCGTAAACAGCCATTAACGTTTTCATCAATAAAACTTTAACTATTATTCGAGAATGTTCTCAAAGTTTCCAGATTACCCGCTCCCGGGGCGCCCGCCGCGCTTGCTTTACAATGGAAATTACCCCGGTACCAATGCCCACGGGCCGCCGCTGAAATATACAAATGCTCTAATTATTGCTCTCCAGCCCCCACTTTGAATATATTCACGAACGTTGTTTTAGGTTCGTATTATCTGTTGGGTTGCGACGCGTTACTATTATCATTGGATGAATAATCATTATCCGAACGCTATGTGTACTATTATAATAAAAAAGATAAATTTGAGACGTTGTTGCCCTTGATATATACTAAATATTTATGTCTACAGATGATGAGTGTTTATTAGACTATAATATACCTATTGACCTATTTGATTTAAAAGGTTAATCAAATCATTATTAATAAGTTACTTGCCTATATACGAAGTAGATTACTCCTCAAGGCGATTTAATATATCAATCGTAACAGCTCCTATTATGAATAAAGTATGAAACAGCAATTACATTGATACGCGTATTTGGTGATGACAAAAACTGTTATCCTAAACAATACGTCAACACTGACGCCAACTCAATAACCGGGCACACGATAGCTATAAACTTATTTATCGGAAGTCTCGTTAAAAGCGACCGGTTCACTAAAATCGCTATAAATGTACGGGATAGTCACGATACAATTATCCTGGGACAGATCCCCAGAATATTAATCATTAATTAAACTTTAATTAGACTTAAATCCAACAACAGCGCAATTTGTGGAATGACGATCTACCGACGTATTAAATATTTCATTAAAAGTCAACTACTCATACGTAAGCATTTCATTATGGTAGCGAGAGTAAAAGTAAAAAAGATTACGGACGTGAAGTAACGCTTACTCAATAGTTACCAATACCAATGTATAATTTCGAATAAGTAGGATAATTTCATATTATACCTATGTATGGAATCACACAATTGGTTTTGTCTGACGATAAAAAAATCAAACAACCAGATCAAAGTCCATTTAAACAGACATAACCTGGCTATCTAACATGTAAAAATAAATAAACAAACTATAAAATGCGGGACTTCGGTACCAGGAAACCATAAACCGGAGGAGCGTCTATGCATAATGTATTTCAGTGGACAGACGCTAGACACGCCACATCGCTGTACGGAGCAAACTAATGATGCTGTGTGCTGGATACGCCATTTTTATAGCTGGATAACACTGTCATACTCGGAATATTTCCCAGACAGTCGACTAATGCTAGACACATTAGTCTACTTACCCTTAAAAGGTGTAATATTTTTGAAAAAGTTAACCCTACCAAAAGGTTTATTTACAAAAATACATAACAAATTGGTGTAAATTTTTGTATATGTTAAGTCGGGATGACCAAATAGGTACTTAAAAGTTTTTTTTTTTTCAATGTTTAGGAATGGAGGCAATCATTAACCATCAGAATATTTTCCACCTTAACAGACCCTTCGCCCTATCTGGTATATGAGCCGTGTAAGGCCACGTTGAAATATCGTATACCATAAAACGTGTTCGTTTCGACACCGCACTAACATAAAGTAATTCTGCTTCACACGATCTTTGCGAAATTTGTTGGACGCGAGCGGGATTTGGGGAAATCCCGAGAATCCAGGGAATGAATGGGATCAACTCCCGGATAAGCAATAACCGTTCCCTTGATCCCGCTTCGTTACCCGGCTACCCGGCTACCCGGGTGTCCGGCGCCCGGCCTTACGTAATATCCGACCTGACGTACATTAAATTATCTTACAATCCAAACTTTTATGAATTAAAGCAATAGGTACAAAACAAGGAGGTCAAAATATAGAAATGTGTTTTATTCCACACCACATTCTAGAGACGTTTATCATTTGTAAAGTAACACTAATTAATATTATGTTTAAGATTCTTATATTATGTTATCCAAATTATTATACAACAAAATTATATTAGTAATATTCAGTCCGTTTGCGAATGAAATTCGGTATCAATTACGAAATATCATTTATGTAATTATAAAATAATTATTGTTTTTACATTGGTTGTCAAATAACTGTCATTAGAAATATTTACTGTAAACGGGCTCAAATAAATACTTTACGAATTATTTCAATTGTTAACGGACAGACGAAATTAAAAAATTGAGTTAAACGAAATTGAATTTGTGAATGAAATCCACAATTACCCGGTCTTTTGAATGGATTTACAAATGGAGTTATTAAGGCTCTCGAGGTACAAAGGTAGGCTGCAACCGGACTGTTGTTGATTCTTTTGATATTGCAATTGAAATTAAATAAATAGGGACTACTGAACATTGGTCTTCTGAAGAGATTAAGAGTTGTATAACGAGTCATATTTAAATAAAATGTTTATACATTTTCAGAATAAGTAAAACTTTAAATTTACTTTACTTCGTTATCTGGGACATAATGAAACCACAGAACGAGCATTGGTAATTAGTTAATAAGAATCAATTAAATAATTAAAGTTAAATATAGGCTTTAAAGTGGAATGTCAAACTCATTCATATATTATATTCGTCAAAGTTGTTATTAACCACTCATAGGGACTAGAAACGTTTCCCTTTATATTCTCCTACATTTATGGTAAAATACGGTGAAGTTAGGAATAATAGAGGTGATAGTAGGCAGCACAAGTTGCGGGCGGGTCAGCGCAGCCGGCTGCTCCGTCCGCTTCCGTCCTGCTTTCTATTTGTTCCACACCTCGATAGCGCCTTATTGATGGGACAAAATGCCAATTATTCTCCAAGGATTTAAAAATTTTCAACCTTGAACTGGAAGAAGAAGTCACAAAAGTATTATGTGGTCTATGTTTATATGGTCTACCAAGGCACCCGGTGGCTTGGTCAACAATTCAAAAATGTATTTGTAAAATCAAAAATTTTTGTTTGACTTATTTGTGAATGATTAATAAGGGAAGCAAGAATATGGAATAAAAGGACTCCTCGGACGAAATGCAATAATACTTTTATGATATACCATTAAGTGACTTCTTTTTCTGTCTACCCACTACTTATGTTGTAATAATAACCCTTTCGTATAGATAGATATAAACACGACTTTTTCGTAATCATCCACTGCCCACTCTAATTTCCGTTTTTCATTAAAATTGACACAGTAGCTTTCTTTTACAAAAACGTGGTTTTAATTCCAAACTCATCTGAGATAAAATTGTACCGGGCGGACATAAAACGCAGAGGCATTTGCATAACAGATATTAAGTGAAATTTTAATATATTTCCTGCGTCAGAGCTATAAAAGCAATTAGTGGCGGTAGGTGCGCCTATATGGGCCAATATGGTTGGCATTGGGCCAAGCTGGCTAGTGACGTTCAGAACGTGTTTATGGATACGGATATTTGCATAATCGTCATGTAGCCGTAACAAAGTGGGCTGTTTGTAGTTCTAGCGGTTTGTTTTGCATCTGTGAAAACATATCTAATACAGATGTTAGTATCCTTCATAATTCAATGAGGCCGATGAGAGAAATTTATTTCAATGTGTTTTCTATCCTTAAAAGGCCGACACTCGTGACATCACGAGTGCTCATGGGCGGCGCTGATCACTTTCCAACAGGTGACGCGCCAGTTCGTTTGCCCGTTAAAAAAAAAGGCTTGATATATTATGTATATCAAGTTTTGCTCACTAAAAAAAATTGGTACTGTATATTTCATTGGCAATTAGAGTCAACCTAAACTGATTAAAATGAGGACTGCAATGGAATAAACTAATTACTTATAAAAGTCAATTTTAGAATCCGGGTACCAATGATTAGAATATCGGATAGTCTGTTACGGAGCTTCGAAATATAGTTGCGCTCCTCTAACAGCGGTCTCGCTCCATCGCACTCCGGAATGTTTAGTAAATGGCGGGGTTTTATTAAATTTTTACCGTTTAGACTTTATACAAGGTTGTTTCGCGTATTTTATTGCTTGTAGATTTTGTTGTTTATGCTTCGGATGCGGCTTTGTGCGATAGTTATGAATTGATATTACATTTTTGGGGAACCTTGCTGTTCACATATATAAATATATGTAGTAGCAGTACGTGTTTGCTTGTTTGTTTAATGGATGCCTAAAACTATAATGACTTTTAGAACGCAGTAGAATAATACTTAAATATTGCTCATAAATAATAAACTATTTCATTATAAAATGTTTTTATGAAAATGATTAGCGCAATTCTTTATTTGACATAGTAGAGTGAATGCTTAATACTAAATAGAGGATGTTTTATAAGCTTTCCTTTCAAACATCACAATAAATGAGGGACTGCATCGCGGGAGCTTATTGAAATCGATATGAACATAATGAAACGAGGCATTAGTGCCGCAATAAACTGAGATTAACGGATAAATGCTAGGGCTGCACCTGAGCGGTTAGACGAGGAAAAAATTGTATTGAATAGGGCTGATGTCTGGACGTTGAAGATAAAAATTTCATTAGAAATAGAGTCAGCGAGAAGTAGGTTTGATTAAAAAAATAAAATATGTCAGTATCATATTTATTTTGAGTAATATCATAGATCTTTGACGGCATAAAAATATGTATTTTTTGGAGTTTTGAAAAGTGTTTTGATTTAGATGACTAACATAGGAGTTGAAATCCACTCTCAAATATTTCTTTAACCATAATTAATAACTAATACATAACAAAAAACGTGTTTCTTTAAAAGTTGAATTCTAAAGCGGTAAAGTGGGCACAAAAACGCGTATAAGCGAGTCGAGTAATTTTTCACAGAGTTCCAGAGACAATGGGTGCTCCGACAGCTGGACCGATTGTGGTCGGATTTGCACTTATTACGGCGGCTCTCGGCTACGTGTGGCTTATTACATCGCTACGTGTTATATTAGATGCTTATCTATTATGTACTTTAATAAAATGCACATATGTATATTAATATTAGCTGAAGAGTTTGTTTGTTTGTTTGAACGGGCTTATCTGAGGAACTCCTGGTTCGAATTGAAAAAATATTTTTATTGAATAGACCGCTTACCGTTTTTATTAGGCTAAATTTAATCTTTATCTTTAGGCTAAATTACATCACGCTACGATTAATAGAAGCGCAGAAATAATGGAAAATGTGAAAAACGGGGAAAATGATTCATCTTTGATCATCCGTTACGTGCGCTCCGAAAACGGTTCAAGATACCAAAAAATATGTATGAAAGAATTATTCCTCTTTAAATGATCTAAAAAATTCGCGACAGTATATCTTTTAAGATTGACTCACTATAACATTTTTTTTATCGTAAATAAATTTGTTCTTACAAGAAAATTAAACTAAAAATATCATAAAATCCGAAGTATAGTCTACTAATATTATTTAAAAGCTTTTAAATCCTATTATGTAATAGAAATAGAAACCGACGGGGACGAAGTCGTGAGCAACAGCTAGTATTTTATACACAGAATGAATGTCCCAAAATAATGACGGTAAGAGTCGGTCGGAGGTGGCGGGTGTTGCAGTAATATTTCCAGACGAGTCAAGTAAATAATTGGCGAGGGAGAGTCAACAGCTGAATTACGTCTTGTGCGAAGTATTTAATTTGACAATAAAGCGCTGAGCGGTGAGCCTCTTACGGACCCGTTACCTTTTGTCCAGGGAGTATAGCCTTAGATATGTTTAGTCCTTGCGAGTTGAACTACACGACAAATCATTATTGTGCTGTAAAGCTTACAGCTGAATTGTGAGATGATCATATTGTAATATTTCTTAAGCTGTGTTTTTAAAGTAGGTAATTAAACTTAGGGGCTTGTAGAAAATTCTAAGAGGCAGGCATGGATATCAGAATTTTTTTTGAGTTTTTCTATTATTGGTATTCTAAATTTTACAACTTTTGAGTATATTATATGTATGTATTATTGTTAAAACTATTGATAAGATTTGTTTGAAATTTCACACAAATACATTTTACCTAGTATTTGTGTGTGTGTGTGTGTTTGTGTTTGTGTGTGTGTATTTGTGTGTGTGTGTGTGTGTGTGTGTGTACTGTGTTGTATGTTACGTGGATAAACCTGCAAGCATATCTAGTGCATAGAACAACGCAAATATTTAAAAAGCACACGTCATACGAAGCGAGATACAAAATTTAAATTGTCATAAATAGTATATGGTGGCAAAGTGAGTGGTGTCGTCGCTATAATGGGTCATTCATGATTCAAGCGGGTTCTGTATCGTGTTTAAGTTAGCGCTTGTTTGCTCGCAGTACAAACGAATCCACTTGAATTCCTCGTCTCAGAGTTTTTGGTAGATCTAGTTTTGATATGAATTTATAAACTATGCTTTAGCGATCTCGCGGGCGGTAGGAACTCACTGCAAATTTATTTTAAATTAGCTGTGCCTTGCAATTTCGTCTGCGCATAATGTTTTAAAATCAAGGTGATTACTTCCTATAGCTTCTCTTAATAATCATTATCTCAAACTCTTAGCCTTTGAATAATTTAACACATGTTTTCTCCATTGACTTTAAGTCGGCTTATCCTTAGTTGATGAATTTTGATTTGTTGCACATATGAAAAAAAACGTTTATTATAAATAATTAGGATCAAATACCTATCAAACAATGGACAAGGCTTGTACTTTACTGGTTTTAAAATGTAAGAAATTTTTTATTAAATTATTTCCCTCATAAATATTTTCACCAACCAAACTTAGCTTGATAATTTTTAGCGAGCGCTCTCCGGCAGCGTGCCTTAAATGTTCACGCTGAGGAATGTGACATCAGTGTGTGTGTGTATGTGTACGTGTATGTACGTTCATGTGTGTATGTGTGTCGTAATTTTTGCCGGACAAAGGAGCCTTAAACGATTGCTTGGAAATTTAAGCTCGAATTTGTTTTGGAATGTCACGTATTTCGGGAACGGGAACTACTCGGAACGTTTCTAACTATTTTATTAATTCTGAGAGCAGATGAGGTTTTGTTACATTCGACCTCAAAACTCGTCTACATTCCAATTTAAATTCATCTACCTACTGACTAAATTTAAGCTATCTTTTCAATTGTAATATCAATTTCTATTTGGGAATTGATTTAAGCGTATCGAATATATAAATTAAGGAAGAGATTACAAGGAAGCAAAACTTTAGAAGTATTTTTTTTTGTAAGGAAATTCTAAAAAGACTCCTCCATGACAATCTAGGTCTATAACACGTTACAATGTGTAATAAATCTTTAAAATTCTGTGTTCTTCATTAACCAGCGGCTTTTTATCTTAGCTGGGATTACGATGTACTTTCACTGATGATACGAGTACTTTATTGTTTGACAAAGAAATGTTTAATTGGATGATCAGTGTTTATCGAACATACGATGAGGACGTTGACTTCTTTGAAACAGCACCTAGCTACATGTGATTATTATTTATTTTATAAAATGTATGGTAAAAGAGACCTAACCTAGAAGTTCACCAGCAGCTGAGATTATTATAATAACACTAACGCATTACACGATAAATATGTCAGATAATAATGTGTCGTTATTTTTCCAAGCATGTATCGTGATATCGCCGTAAATATACGTTAGCGGCGCTGCCTTAATGGGGGACATAATTCGATCGTGTAATCCTATCACAAGGGAAGGGTCGCACGCGTGCCTCGATTTAATTTTGCCAATGAATTTCGTAGTTTTAAGTGAATTTTCGCCCTTTGCTCGTATCCCACAGGGCAGAGGGGCGGTGCGGGCGGGGTAGCGGGGCGGGTGAGGGAATGCTCACGTGTCACGTAGTGTCGAGCTTCCAATAAGTACGAGCTTTGAATTTTAGTGCGATTTCCGCGATCTATCATTCGATTCGTCGTTGTCTAAATTATTGTACATACTACAAGCTCTGTCTTGCGATTTTACTCGCTTAGAAATCTTAGCCTATGCAAAAAAAGAACGAAGTTCTAAGTTCTATAGTAGATATTTTATTTCAAGCTTTAGATTTAATGTAATGTGATTTCATGTTAATTTGCGTCAATTCAAAGTACGCGTCTTGTTATAATAATGCGTTAGTTGCTGTTCTGGGATGAGTGAAGAAAAACATAAAGTAATCCTATAAAATAGTACAAAACCACTAATAATAAGATGAGAAGACTAAATTATAATAAAATATAATCTATTTAACAACCAAAAAGACCACACGAGTCACATAACAATGGAAACTACACAAATAGTGCATCTAATATTTCTGGTCGCCGGCCGGCGCGGGCTCGCACAATATTAGAGCAAACACGAGCCGGGCCATCGGGCGAAATGAATCACTGACATTCCATCGCGAGAATTAGCTGCATCGCTTTGTGATTAATTCTATACAATTCTGCTATTGACATTGTTATTCTATTGTTTATCACTATATACTATAAGTAACTCTTTGCTATGTCTGCGTCTATTTTGACGTGAAACGTCTTTAAAATCGCGCCGAAACATACGTGTACCAGGTTTAAAAAGTGGACCATAATGAAAAGGTCTAAATATCATTGTACCTTAATAATTAAAAAACTATTAGACTTAAAAACAAAAAAAAATGTGGTAAAAATATTTCATTATAGTCAGCTCGTTGTTAAAGCGTCCATCTTGTTTTCATTTCAATCTTTTACTTTAATACGATTCACATAGACGTTTCACGTTAAAACTAACGGCCGTGTGCCCCGGCACAGCCCCATCCGATGTTTTTTAATATTTTTGGTTTCAATTTTCTATTAATCTAAATTTAGGAATATGTATTAGTAAATAGTGATGCGAAAGGGACACCACGCGCGAACAATTGTTATCCTATTTTTTATCGCTTACCGTTTAATTCTGGTGGGTCAGGTTACATTAAAAATGCTTTTGTCAATGGCCATTAAGTTTAAGCAGACAGTGAAGACTATTATGTCTTACTTAATAAAGTATAAGGTAATTTTGTAATACAAAATAAATTTTTAGTAACGTAAATATTGTTTAGTAACATTTAAAGTGAACTAGCATTCCTTATGAAGCAGGTCTCAACATTTGAGCAAGCGTGTGGTTTTCAACGTCACAAGCAAAGCCTAAACTTATGTGCTCAAGCCTGCGGTCCCAGCTCTCTCACACGTACACACACACACACACACACACACACACAAGGCGAATTTTGATATACACATATATGTATCGAGAATGACATATTCACACACACACACAACGAGTTATAACACGCGAGTTATGCCCCGTCAGATACATTCAAATAAAGTTACAAGTTGGAACAATGTGTTTATGAACTTATTCGTAACAAGTTCAAGCAATAGCAATCGACTGAAGGATGCTTCGGGTCATTGACCTTTACTCGATTTTATAGAATCCTTCGCCTAACTTTTTACTATTAATCAGTTTTAGTATAAAAATATTATTGTTGTACAGTTGTTTCAAAATGATGTTTAATTAAAAAAAACTGTACATTTAATGTGTTAAGCACAAATAGTAGATTATTCTACTGAAACTAGTAAGTACCATTCACTCTGAAATTACAAGAAAAATATGTCAATATGTGAAAAATGTATTCATTATAATAAAGGATTTTATACATATAATAATAAGCTTAGATTAAACAAAGAGCTATCATATTGGCAAAATGGATATAAAGTGTTTTATTTAACAGGTACATAGCAACTGACACAACAAGTCCAGCAAAGTGCTATTGCGATGATAATGAGCGGACCAGTGGGCGATGTTTAACTTGTGTTTATGTCAAAACGTTTTGGATAGTTTAGAGTTTAGACTAAATGTGCATAGAAATCTATACATTACATGGACGTGTGTTATTATAAACTAAAATCTATAAGGATATTATGATGATAAATGAAATTATAACATCGTATCATTGAATTGTGTTGTTTTATTAACAAAAGGACATTTAATAACAATTCTTTTATAGAAAAACACAATGCTTTTTCTTAACTACCTAACAAAATACAACATTGTATCAATTTTTCTTTAAAATAGTACAGCTTGAAAAGAGGTTTAAAAACTGAACAAGATACATTTCAGTTAAAATTAAATTCAAAATATCAATAACTGTATTCAAATAATTTAAATACGATTCGTACCGTCATATCACCCTCAGATAGAAATATGGTTAAACCGAATGAAGAGATTTCATTTCTGAAATAAATCAACTGACCGATGAAACGAAATCATTTTGTTAATTCCTAGTTGATATTTCAACTATAATATGTCAAATGTCAAGCCATTTCTTCATGAGATGAGATGTCTTTAGTTTAATAACTTAAATATTAAATGATGTTATTTAATTGTCTTGTATCGCGCCACGAGTTCACGGCTCAACGCAATTTTTTACATGAGCCGATAAGAATAATAAATAAATGAATCGAAGACATGATGAAAATTTTATATAATATTAATGTGGAATATTTAAAGCAATAATATAAAAAAAAAAACTAAGCATTATTTTATTAACTGTAAAATATATTACGCTTCATACTTAGTAAATGGCCTTGTATTATAATTTTTACGGGAGGTAGTGAATTATATGTGAATTTTTAATATATTAAGTATATTTTCAACGGCTTAAATTGTAATTTTAAGAATAACATACTCATACGTCAAACATAAATAAATTAACATAAAAAAGCCTTACGACAAATGATCGTATCGTGTAAAGTGTATCGTCCAAGTACGTGTCAGATCAATTTAATTTTCCCTCGATTTCCACTCGGAGTTGACGACAATTGAAAATACTTGACTGTCATAAATATTTAGTTCGAGAGTTCGGAGAAGCCGGCTCTCCGCGCGCGAGCGGCTCGGTCGCCCACCACTGTCTCTTGTTTCGATTTATTTGTTCAATTTGGCTGATGTGAACGTCTTTGAGTGCTCGATTCAGGTAATTCTATCAACTTTTTATAGGAGCTTTTATTTCTGTATAAGTAAGGCTTTAAATTACATCTCCTTACTTGATATCAAATTCGTTTCGATATGTTTAAAAGCCTACAGCTTTTTTATAGATATATCCGTCACATATTATAAAATTGTTTAAATTTATCGTATTTTTTGCACGCATCTGTCTAGATACGTTCAAAAAAAAAATGTCAGAATGTTTTAGGTAAAACTCGAAATATTAAAAAAAGGTTGCTTTCAATTATTCATTTTGAAAAACTTATTATATCTGAATATTTATTACTAGCTGTTGCTCGCGACTTCGTCCCCGATGATTTGTTTTTCCATTATGTTCTTCGCTCATATTAGTCGCAGCGTGATGTTATGTAGCCTAAAGCAGGAAGGCTTTAGGCTACATAACTTAAATGGTCTATTTAATAAAAAAAGAATTTTTCAATTCGAACCAGTAGTTCCTGAGATTAGCGCGGTCAAACAAACAAACAAACTCTTCAGCTTTATATATTAGTATAGATAATATATTGCACAAAACGCTCGTACAAAGACGCCTATATTGTTTAATTATTTCTCACGATTTGGTGACAATAAAAAATAAATAGAATCACCTTTGATATTCAAACTGTTTCTGATGAAAGAACTTTATTAATACATTTCAGTATCAAATAAAGTCCTGGAATAAGACAAAGAATTTATTGTTTGATAAATTATATGAGGAGTTTTAGACCGTTTATTGTATTTATACTTTTTATATCTTATACGGCATTAAAGTGATGAATTTTTCATGACAAAATTAATTTTAATTATTTTTATGATTCATTAAGGTGTTCATAAATAAATAACATTTTTTTAAACAAAAGTTTAAGGAGTTAGGTTAGAATTTTAAGGCTTTTTGTACAACCCTATTAGTATCAATAAAAACTACATTTACCCAATATATTTCGACACAACCATATTTTCTGTACCTACATACTATATTGAAAACATATTTATGAACATGCAGCCCGGGAAATATTTTTAATCAAACACTTTGCTGCAAGGCTGGTCATATAAAAAGATAAATGTTTCACATCACGCACTCCTATTAACGCCGAAATTAACTTTAAATGAACATTAACTGAGCGCCGGGACAGCGAAGCAATTACTGTGTGTACATGTAATGACGGGCGCAATTGGTTTATACGAATCTCGCCTTAATAGCTTTTGACGTAAGGGCAAAGTTCGCCTGCACAAGTTGTGTTTGCAAATTGCTCGGAGGTTGATGACACGGTTAAAATATTTCAAACCGAACGTATTCGTTTCAATGGCTTGTATGGGAGATATTGCATTCCATTGTGTGCCGAAGAATGGTCTGTCTGTATAAAACATTTTCAAGGTATATTTTTTAGAAATTAAAGGAGAGTTTCATGGTATTGTAGCGATCGCTACTAGTGTGCTGGGGACTGAGTCGCGCTTGTGATTACTTTTTGAGATTATGCACAAACAAAAACATTATTTTAAAACTACTTGAGTAGGTACTAATAAATTAATAAAAAGCCTTCTAATCATAGTAATGAGTAAATCCCACTATTACACAATAATATAATTGAAAAGTATATAAAACTAATTTAGAACAAACTTTTAAATTTGTTTTGACAAGCAATAGCTACAATTTAACTTGTACAACGCAAGCATACCCGTGCAGCGAGGCTAGCTAGCAATTCTAGTCTGTGTGTAAACCGAGCTATGTATTAGAATGTAAATTATATTCCATCAAGTTTCGGAACAGCGCAGTATTGATTAATCTCTCAAAGGTCTTATGTAACCGGTAGATAGGTACATAGAGCCTGTAAAGGCTTCACTGACCTACACAGCCATTTACCTATAAGAGAATTTTATAATAATGGATTTACTCAAGACAACGTTAAACATTAAGATTTCCTTAAACACCTTAACCTTCTTTAATATCCGTTTATAGTTTTTTTTTAAATATTAACTGTAAAAAAAGTTCTTAAACGGTTTAGTTTTGCTTAATGCATCATGGTACTGGTAATTGACGTAATGTGAAATATTAATAAATATAATTAATATAATAATTTAATTTTTTGATAACCTTACATTTTGACTAGAAGAGTTCTTTAATGCAATATACCATCATAATCCATACTTCCATACTAATATTATGAATGCGAAAGTAACTCTGTTTGTCGGTCTGTCTGTCTTTCCATCACTCTAAAACTACTGAACCGATTGGAACTAAATTTGGTACACAGATGGTCTAGAACCTGAGATAAAAGATAGGTTACTTTATAACTGGAAAAAAGGGTTATAATGGGGGAAGTTTATATCAAAGTCCACGCGGACGGAGTCGCGGGCAACAGCAAGTATATAACTAAGAATACATCTATAGCTCACAACTTTCCCTATAGCTGTTCAGTGCTATCGAATTTACGTATACTCGGTTACCGTTTATGTAAACTATAAACATATACATATATACATGGGTATATATGTATGTAGGTACATAAACACGTACCGAAGGCTGACCGACATCGCTCAAACGATCGACTACTGTATAATTTGCGTAATACGAGCTCGCGTTGAGTTTACACTAGCCTTTGGTAAACAGTAGCATCTGCTTACTTCCAGATACGACTTAATATTAAATATTATTTTTGGATGCATTTGTTTACAAACAATAATTCGTGTTGTATATGTTTTTTATTGATTTAAAATGTGTTATAAATATTATCAGGTTAATGTCGACCGCTTGGCGCAGTGGTAACACAACTGCTTTCTGCGCGATGGTTCGTGGGTTCGATTCCCACACCGGCAAAATATATTTGTAATTTACATTTGTATTTTTCTGGGGTCTGGGTGTTGCTATGTATTGTATGTATGTATTTACATAAGAAAAGTATGTATATGTAATTTATTCCGTTATCTAGTTGCCATAACACAAGCTTCGGCTTAGCTTGAAACTAGATAGCGCTGTGTATAAATGTCCTGAAAATATTAATTTATATTTATTTAAATAAATTTGATAAGCATGAAAAAAGGTTTTAGTAAGTCAACCTTCTTTATTTAAAAGAACTTTAAATCTAATTAACATGAAATCTTTATCTATCACAAAAGGTCAGACCTTCGTAAAATTAAGTAAGCAAAACGCCATTTAACACCGACGCTAACTAACGTACTTGTATCTATACTACTAGAGTTTACACACACACACACACACACACACACATGTAGTTTCAATGTTCAGGTATAGACCATAGACTATAGTTCATGTCTAACGCATAAGGTCTTCATGTTTGAAATTCGAATCCATAGAGAAAAAAGAATCGTGGCACCGGTTCTACGTAGTAGTCTATAGTCTAGAGTTTACACACACACACATGTAGTTTAAATGTGTGCTAAGTAAAATTTGGCCACTCGCGCGCATCCTTGAAATGGCGCTCTTCTATTGGCTGAGAGATTAGAAAAAAATAGAATTCCAAATTTGAATAAATATATTTTTTTAATTTCTCTAACGAATTAGCTATATCTAGATCCACTGATATATTTATGAATGTATTTACTAATTTAAATAAAAAAACTTATTAACCTTGGTAATAAAAATCAAAGAAACCAAGAAAACAATTTAAAGTCACACTATTATTAAGTTCAAGGATTTTTATTATCCGAAAAATATCGAAGAATACACATATTAACAATGTACAGATACACACACGCACACAGACAAGCTCTGTTTCAATGTGTGCTAAGTAAAATTTGGCCACTCACGCGCAACCTTGAATAGCGCTCTCCCATTGGCCGAGTGATTAGAAAAAAATAGAATTCCAAATTTGAATGGCTGACGTTTTTAAATGCTTTTGACAGATGCGTGACTGGCCATGAAGGATACGATAATTGGTTGGATTTAAATGGCTGCTATTATATTAGGAGTTATTGAATGGTACTTTAATTTTTTGTTAAGTATTATTTAAATTTAAGCATACAATTGAGGATAAGTTGGTTTTGACTTTTGTGTTAGCTTAAATATTTATTTTTCAATAAGAATAAATGTTTTTTTTTAACAGATAAAACATAGATATATTTAGTGTTTTAAAATATGCCCGTTTCGTAAAACCGCTGCGCTTGGTATTTGGTTTAACCTTCATATTATTCCGATTCTATTTCAAATAAATGCGCAGTTATTTCTCCGCTGTTTAAAGAATCTCCGCTCAAAACCGGTAACATAGAAATAAGTCTTGAGAGGCAAAAACTTTTAACCGTTTATCAAGAACCAGTTGCATACATAGCTGTAGGCATAGACTATAGACTATAGTTCATGTCTAACGCATAAGGTCTTCATGTTTGAAATTCGAATCCATAGAGAAAAAAGAATCGTGGCACCGGTTCTACGTAGTAGTCTATAGTCTATGGCTTGTATAATTGTGTGTGTATGTGTGTGTGTGTATAAACGCTCTGTAGGTATAGTGCGCGTCATTTATGTTTAGCGCTGGACGAGAATAGCTGCGCATCGGTAGAATCGCGCTCGTAATTGACGTATTGGTGCGAGAAAGACAACACGACTGGGACAACCAATCAACACTCGCGCACCCGACG
>DWAJ01002660.1:0-16826 GCA_018238005.1 Eurema mandarina
GTAATAATAGATATAATGATAATTATTCATTATGATATGATATTTGAAATCGTATCGGAGAAAAAAATGTCATTTATGTATAGCGATTGACGAGAATAGCTGCGCATCGGTAGAATCGCGCTCGTAATTGACGTATTGGTGAGAGAAAGACAACACGACTGGGACAACCAATCAACGCTCGCGCACCCGACGATCACGCGCCCCGCGCGCCGCACCGTCTCCTCGATACCTTATTTTTGACTTCTGCGCAGGTTTCGTTCAGCGCTAAAGATTCGTGACGCGTACTATACATATGGTGATTTTTTTTAAAAGACTGTTAATAAAATACATATTGTATTATATACTAAAAATATTCAGGGCCTTATAAATAAATAGCGACATTGTTAAAATGTAGCAACTCACGAATGTATTTCGAAAGCATTACAATATTTTTGCTACTGAAAAATAGATAGGTAAGCGTTCTGCTAAGCCAGATTTATATCCGGATTGAATCAGTCAAGTTATATCCGGCGTGACGTAACCGGTTATCCGTGCGATCGGGCACAGGATATGACGTCACCGTGTTTTGGGAAAACTACGTAAGTTAATAGTTTTATAATATTACTTACAGTTTAATAGAAAACTTAAAATTTAATCTCTGCAATAATTACATATATAAAAAATTTATCCACCTTGTCTTAACATCATTTATCCGTATAATCAAATTACCAAAAACATTTATTACATATAGTCATTAAAAAATGTTTTCATCACAAATAAATTTAAATCGTACCGCTATTCAAAATATTAGACCAAACTATTTGTATTAATATTAACTAAGTACCTAATCTGTCCTATAACGTACTATAAAACCAAACTAATATTTGTTGAAAAACAATAGTATCAATAAAATTAATTACAACAATGCTTCATAGACTGTACAATTTCACACATACTGTAAACATAAAGCCCTAATCCCAATGATATTATTTATTAGATATGTTATACCCATACAAATCAAACGAAAAAAGTGTTCCGCACAGCAGCGGCAGCACACATACATATACAAGTCAAAACGATAGAAAAGAGATAAATGATAAAACCAACAACTAAGAAAGAGATAGTTCGTTTTGTCAGTTGCTCGTGAATGCACCGGCAACCAATCACCTAAATGTAAGACGTACTAATTAGGATGTTTTTGCGTCTTCAAAATGTTGCGCTTTTAACATATCTATTTACACACCCAACAATTACACATAGGTTTTAATATAAGCCCCAATACTGAATTGTTCTTTGATTGAACTTGATTTAGTATTGTATTTGGGATTCGATATTCCATGCTTGTTATTACAGGAGGCTTTGTCTATTAAACTTTTATATATTTGTATTTATCCAATGATTATTTTGATGATCATGATTGCTTTAATAAACAAAATATCGATAGCCCTTCATAAAAAATTAAATAAGAAGCCCTTATATAATAATATTACATACCTGTACAATTTTAATAAATTATTATTATTGCATTATATTCGTTTTTGACAATATATAAAAATCTCCTCAGAGTTTTAAATGAATGTATTTATAAATATTCTCTAATATTAGATTTTACAAAATTTAAAGAGCATATTCAATTTGTAAACACGTTTTATAGTAAAAAAAACTTACATATTGTTGAATTAAATTTGAAATCTCTCTTTCTCTCTCTTCTTTCTCTCTCTCTGTTAACATTCAGCTCAAGCTTCTCAAAGAGTCCGGGTTTACGAGCTCTATAAAAACCTCCATCTTACAATTGACAATCAACGCATGTTCTTGTAAAATATTTAAACACCGTACATTATGCACTAGCTTCCTCTGTAAATGCAACGTATAAAACCCGATATTACTCGTTTTGAATCAAAAAAAAATTATAATAATATAAATTATGTAATATATCGATTTAAAATGACCAAATGTCCTCCTAAATATGCTTCGAAGATTTTAAAAGACAACATAAAAAAAACAAATGAGCTGTCAGAAAGACAGACAAATCAATAGATGCCACAGAAGTGCCGTGTTTTCTTTAAAGGGCACATGATTCTTCGATATCTTGATTCAAAATTTAATTTAAAACCAAACTGTAGTAATTTATATATAATCAGGATTCTATACAATTTTTTTAATTTAGAAAATATGGTGTTAGATTTAATTAAATGTCAGGAACTAAACCTTGAAACATTAAACATTCATAATATGGATTGAGGAACTTTTTATTGGCTAAAATAATATAAATTTTAAACTACAAATAGGAATATTGTACTTATAAAAAAGAAAAGCAGTTTCCCACAGATAAAGCAATACAACGGCTATAAAAGCCAAAAGCTTTGTATTAACATTTTTACCCTTTAACGTGAACAACAGTCAAGAGCTACCGTCTTAAATTCAACAAGGACACTAAATGGCTGCATAATTAAGTTCATCCTACTGAAATTGAAATTCCAACATTGATATTCCTTTGAGGACGCTGTCACTGGCTTGTAGAGTATTAATACTTTATACCCCGGAGTACAGACCGGTCTTCATAATTATTTTTAATTAGCCTCCCGACATTAGTCCGCCATCTTGAATAAAGCGCGCCATTTTTCCAAGATGTCTTACCTTATAATGTGGCTTGTGGGATCGTAACGTTTCACGCAAATTAAATGAGTTTGTCTTCTTGTTAGTTCGCTCGGCTTTGATTACTTTTTGTACAAACGAATGAGGTTATGTCGTCGGGAGAGTATTTAACTTTCATCTTAGGTCTTGGATTGCGGCAGCGTGACATTAGCCTAATTATTATTTTTGCTTGTTTGCATAATGCTTCGGCTGAAATAAAGGCGTAAATGTAAGCGTAAAAATTGTTTCTACTTACAACGGCAAAAACGTTCTAAATTTGAGAGACATTATATTTTTTTATTTTTCTTTTTAAAAACTTATAAAACCTCTTCTTAAAAGAACCATAATTGCGTCTCGAATGTCTTATGCCTTCATACACATACATATGCATTCAAATATATAAGTACATGACTAGACTTAACGGTTTGAATATCGAAGCTTCGAGAACATATTTTCTAATCCTCTCGGCCATATTACGACGTTAGGATTAACTCAGTCCAGTCTAGTAATCTAGATTACTAGAGGAATCGAGCTATGAGATTTCCATTAAACCAAAGGTACACATTAACTATTTCAAGTAACTTCGTCGGATTCCATTTGAAATATTGAATATTCTGAGTGGAATCGTTATTCGGAATTCACGGATGGCTATGATTTTATGGATTGCGATGGGAATTTAGTCTCCTTATTTTTATTAATGCATTGGAGTAATAAGATGAAATGGAAGTTATTAGTTTTGCAAATGCTTCACAACTAAATTTTAATATTTTACATGAATTCACTCTATTTATTGAAAAATGTTTAAGTAAATTCTAATCCTTGGTAAATAATTAAATATATGTATATAACAAAGTAGCAGTAGTACTATAAAAAACTAACTATTCATATTTAAACACTTTAAATATTCCCTAACCATACTCGTGTCTGCGATGAATAACAAAGCTGAAAACAGTTGTAGAAACTTCAACAAACAAACGTTTCTAGAAGCTTCGCAGGGTACAGAACATTGTAATAAAGGTGCAAGGTATTGATAAAGTAGGCCAAGAGACATTATGTTAAAGGTGTCCTACATATGTTGGGAACTGGAGGCTTGCCAGGATGACCGGGATGCAAACGATCCAGTCTCAGCGTTATTGTGACATTTGTACAAACTGCACGTACAGGTTGCAAGTAATGAATTATTTTGGCCAAAATTCCAAAGTCGTACATGCGGCGCGAATAACAATGCTAGTTATTGCTATGCTTCTAATTTTTGCAAAACTTTTTTCTTGTTTGTACACGTGGCTTATGCTGCTTAATAATTTATTAGGTACTATTAGAAACAATTCTTATGTTAGCAATAACATTTGTACTAAATGCGAAAATACGACTGTTTGTTTTAAAAGAAAAAAAAATAAGCTTTGGGCTCTCAAATAAAATAGTAATAAAAATCTATAGAACCACTATTGAAACATAAAGGATTTTTATTACATTCAAATATCCACTCAACCGCAACTCTCCTCTAATTCCCACTAGCCTTTATAAGAACTACTCAGTAAATAACCGCAACCAAAAGGAATAAAAATCCAACAGAACCGAGGATCTAAATACCATTTTCTGTATTGGCTGACTGGTTCCGACGAGAAAGGAAATGAGTTTCGCCCCTCTCACCTCTCGGGGCCTTTGCAGGACAAACCAAACTCGTTATTAGACTGTCGGAAAATCCATTTGAACCTTTTCTTCCGTGCAAATTGCATTTTCAATAATAATTTTACCGCCATTACATTGTTATAACTGAGCCCGGAGTTATTTTCGATCGCGATAGCTATGATGAATGTAGGATGTAATTACGACCCTTTCTTTGTAAGGTTTTGGATATTTTTGTGTGGAAATAAAAGCCAATCTAATGCGCATTTTATTTACGGACAGCTATTAATAATTCAACTTGTAAATGAGTGTTAAAATGTAAGTTCCATTAACATTATTACATAGTTTCCAAATTCAATATAAAAGTTGCTTGTTGAACGTCTTCCAAACAGAAATTGCCAACTTTTGCGAGAAACGTTATATCAGAGTTGTTGAAAACTTGCAAGCGCAATGAAGGGCATCGTTAACTTCATTTAAGTTTTGAAATTACTGTAGGTGGATACTTCAGTTAATAGGAATGTTTTTTTAACTAAATAAAATTAGATTACAACTAATTCAACAATTACAAGAGATTCATAATTTCTCCCCATATCCTTATTTATTCATGAAATGGCGCATTTTTTGGACTTAGCAAATTATTAAAAGTGTACCTTGGATTGTTGCCAGTCGCATTCGAACCTTCAGCCAAATCGAGATAGAATTGCCTTTTGTGACTTATTGGAGAGGCCAAACAAATAGCCTTTATAACAATATCTGAGGTCAGAGCCATTATTCACAGCCGAAGACTAAGCCCGAGATTTATTGGGTCGGTATCACGAGCGGATAAACACTCAACTTTAATAATGTCTGATTAACGTCGATTGATGCTCGAATAAATTTGGTAACGTGTAGTACTTGAATAAATAATCAGCTTCAGGCACCAGGGCCACAGAGCGTAGGAAGAGATGGGACGATGAGAGACACAAAACGCCAGTGCTACGAGCCCTCGAGTCGCGTGCCGTTGAGGGCCGACAGTGATTAGAGCACGCTAACAAAGCGCAGAGGGCCCTTAACCTACATGCTCCGTTCCACAGGAGCGCCTGTGACACTCCTAGAGACTTCTGCTAGCCGGGTACCGCGTTCACTACAAGCTCACTTTGTAAATACCTAAATGTATGTTTAACCAATCAATACCTGCCTGATACGTAACACGAATCAAGCTTATCTTCTCAAACACTTAACTATCTGGAACACATAAACACAAATAACACGCAGGATTCATTTAAACTTATGCAATGAATTGAATTAACAACATGTGATGAAGTACGCAATTCCCAAATCGAAACGCTCTAGACGTTCCGGCATATAATTCGAGAGACCGCTCGTAATATAAACGACGCCACATAAAATTGTAGATGCGATAAATAAAACAACAGACATTGTAGCAAAATAGCAGCAGTAGATTTTCCAGATAAAACATTGAAGCTGGCGTGACAAAATTCAGTTGTATTTCACAAAAGTGTAGTAGTGCTAGCGAGTGCTTTTATGGCATCTGGAAACGACAATAAAAACGGCTTTTAATAAAACGCAGAGAACTGCTCGAGTTAGCTCACTCGGGGTCGAAGAATTTGGCTCATATTGATTCCTCTATCTAGTAGGAGAATCAATATTCCCTCGTATCCAGAAGTTCGTCGGGTCGACATGCAATAAAGAGGTTATCTTGCTCGTTTACGGCGAAGCGGAAGTGTGATATGCGTCGCGCTGAGCAGTAAAACGGCGGCAGCTCGGAGAGGACATTACGCCAAATGTCTCCGTAATTACACGCTAACTTGGAAGGTGCGAGCGACTTTGCGCTCGTAATTTGTTCCTAAACTTGCTTAATATTCCCTTGACAAGATAAATTTATTAAGGGGCGCTGACAAACGCTTCGTAACGAAGTATGTGAGAGCTAACGCCTTTTGTAATGATGTCGTCAATGTTAAAGTTAAGTTCTTGTTCTAATGCGACATGTGGAAATATTTAATTCAATAATTACGTTTAGTATGCCATTACAACCGGAATCAAATTTATAGTTCTAGATCTATTAATCTCGAATATCTTTAGATTAAATGCTTTAACATATGAAGCAATAACTAACCCGTAATTGGCCGATCTATCCAGCTTGCCAATCGCACATTTCCTTCTATAACTGGTAATTCTAGTCCATTATATTCAAAGCTCTTATCTAGGACATTTCTCAGTCCATTAGAGTCAGAGAATCACTTAGCAATAGACGGTTAGACCATCAGGCGAGTGCTCTGCAGTATGCCAGTCCCGCACACATTAAAGTTTTATAATGCCATTAGACGCGTCAGTGAACGAACTCAGGCCCTTCAAAGGCCCAATTCCACTGGGTGTTTTTAACTCTACGCAGTGCTTTTGTCCTAGTACATGCAGGTGAATTTTTGTATTCCCTTTAGGTCGTTTAGTATAAAGGTTGCATTTTTGCCTTTGCAATTTTGTTTTTGGCGCCATTCATGTAAATTCATTACTTAGACAATTTTGTGTTATCTCTTAATATACGTTATGTACAAAATAATATGTTTCATCTATAGTAACAATAATTCTATTGTATTGTGTAGGTCATAATAACAACACTTGTGATTTACAATTCATTGTTTTAATCTCAATGATCATTCGAATTCGTTAGCGATCCTACTCCATCGAGGTATATTTTATTTTAAACATTTAGAATTCAATTGGAACGAAGCAGTTTTATTTCACGGGCTATAATAAAAACATAATATAAACTCAATTCATAAAACGTGCTCCGGCAGCACGAGTACCATTACGCCCATAAAGCATTCATTCCACTTACAAATACTTTGCCTTAAATTCACAATGTGAAATTTAATATGACCGTAATTAAAATGTTATTGATAATTAATAAAGCAATTTAAAGACTTCTAATGATTATCTGTTACTTTATGAAGCAAATTAAAGTATGTGTGTAATTATGCAGTTTAAATTTGAAAAAGATATTCACGTTAAATTAGAACTCTGTATTTCATACGTCACTTGTTCTTATAAAAAGGATTTTGGAAACGAGTGAAACTGCCCGAGCACTAGACATTTTAATTCCGCTACCCATTTAAAAAGCAAAGAAAACATAATTAAAAATTAAAATTTAGCGCAAATATAAACGAAATGGGACAAAGCGTCGTTCGTGGCTAAATGCTGTAATTCAGTACAAAATTTCTAGAGCAAAGAAAATTAATGCTTAAGCACCATTTAATAAGCTTGAATGATACTTCGCTATTGAAAGAAGTCGGAACAGTTTTCCTTCATGCTATGAAAATATCCGCATAACGTCATTACTAGCACAGAAAACTGAAATTTACCGGATAAAAAATGAACAAAGGACGATATTCTTCGCGATATCCATTCGGAGAAAATTTCTCTTGTCTTTTTTCCGGTTGGCGAACATCTCGGCTGTAGTTGTAACTTTTTATGAAATGTCTTCGCACCATTTTATTTCGATAAATTTTTATTTCTTTGAAATATGAATATGTCGTTCGGTTCGCCGTTTTTATTGCAAGTGATTTCTATTTCTGATATTGTATAAAAATATATGTAACGCAACGGTTCGTTTCATTGTTTTCGTTATTGGTCTTAAACTTTGTTGTTTTACGGTCGCTGACACAAGCAAATTAAAGTTAGAAATATCGTCATATACACATCTACATTTAAATACATATTTATTGATACTAAAGTATATGTATGCGTAAATAAACATTGACGATATGTTTTCTAATTTACATACAAAAGTAAAATAGCAATCTTCAAATAAATCTTCAATCTTCATATATCATAAAATAGGAAAAAATTTCCAAATCGCTTGGTACGTAATAAATAATATAACTTATACTCTGAACAATGTAGTATAGCTAGACTTGGTAATACAGTACAGGCCAATGGTTTTGGAGAGGAACAAATATTGGCGCGACCGTCTACTGATTACCGTCTGCGGTTGTTCTATCGAAGTGTGGATACTTTCAACTGAGATACCCGTTCGATTCATTCGTGGTATTTTGTTATTAAGGATAAGTAGGAACGACTCGTGGAGTTGGTCAACGTCAAACTTATCTATAGTAACACTTGAATCATCATAGTCATAAGCAATTATGTACCACCGGTGCATAAAACTTTTTCTACCGAAAAGAACCAACAAGAAACTCTGTAATTTGTTCTTCTGCAATTCAAACCCCTTTTATTTCATATTGCAATTATTTTTTTTATAAATCTTTGTTTTTATTTATTTTGAACAAAATTTTGTGTTGTATAAATTATAAATTTAGGATATAAGCAAAGCCATATTCTCTTGTAACTTTTAATATACTCGTATTTTGCAAGAGAATCTTAAGCAGAAACTCAAAAGGCTTATCTCTATGTTTGAACTCCGTAAACAGCAGCGCCTTGTTACGTAAAAATAATGCATAATCCCAGGGATTGTTTAAAATTACTCTGGTCTGTTTATGGCGTCTGGCCATAAACATTATCATATAATATACTGTTCATATATTTTATGGAAGTACTTGCGATGCTTATAATATTTGTTACGAAAATACATATTTTTAGTTTTTGTTTTCAAAGAAAATTCGTAAAATTATTATATTAACCTTTTTATTTGTAAAAAAGCGATAATTAATCATTAATAAGTATTTCATATTTTTTAAAAAAAGGACCTATTATTCTGGGCTTAATATCGATCCTTGCGCCACTCCACGAGTTAAAAGCAACATTTGTTCAAAGAAATGTGGTCTTCTTTGTCGTATGCGTTGCGTAAATTTGTGTACTGACATGACATATAGCGCTCATAAACCACGGCCCGGCGTGAAGCGTGTGCTTGAGTGATCATATACCAGGATATACGGCTAGAAGTCTCTTAGCTGGTAGTGTGGAATAAAACGTAGTTTATTTATATGGCAAGAGAATAGATGGCGTTGGAGTGTAGAACAATTATTTTCTCAGTAAATGACATGTAACAACGCCTCATAATGTTTCAACTTTCGTCAACGTCTACAATAAATTTATACGTTACTGAAAATTACTGAATATCATTTTAGGGAACCGTAATATTTATATACAAACACACAAATAACCCCAAAGGAAAACCTAAAAAAAATCTATTAAAATCGAATCACAAACTACAACAATATTTCAGTAACAATTCCTCCAATCCATCGGCGTATTCGTAAAGCTAATTAATTGAAATTGTATATATTTATTTCAAGCATCCACTAACGCTGTTTGCTTGGGGGGAAATGGGGCAGAATGGCCATTCCCCGCTCCATTGAGCGGCTGGCTGCGCAATTAGCAATCGATATGTCCGACGATTCATTAGAGCTTTACGTCGTGTTTTGTTTTTCTTGTAAATATGATTAATTATACTTGATGAGCGTTTTTAGAGCTATTTAAATATTCTTGTGTCGAAAAAAAATCTTCTAACTCAATAATACCACTGGTTTTACAAAAAAATCACCTAAAAAAACTCAAAAACTAGCGTCTGTGTCAACAATGTCGTTGAAGTCGACTCACTTTATAATATAAAGAGAAGTTTTAATTTATATCCGATATGAGTTAAAATAAATTGAGTTTTAAATATTGTTTTTTCCTCACTACGTTTAATTAAGGTTAAACGTTTTTGTTTTCAATATCGCAACAGATTGTAGCATCGATCGAAGGCTGTATTGAATCGACGGATCAGTGATTTTAAAATTGATTTAGGTAATTAAAAAGAGATATATGTGAGAGGAGATATAGATCAAACAGCTGCCTTAACTGCCAAGGAAATTAAATTTATTCTTAAACTATATTATGTATTAACTTTTGTTACACTAATAGTATTATACATTGATAATTACTTAACTAAAAAGTCTATTATATTTTAATAATAAAAGGAGCTCGTTCTAAGTCTTTTTAGTATCAAAGCCAACGGACAAGACGTGTCAATCGATCACCTATAAAAACAGAAACAAACGTTTTCTATGCCTAATGAATGCACATATCACACATAGCTGATCGCTTTTTATCGAGACGTGCGTCGTGAGAAAATACCTGAGATTGTCCGCAAATAACATAGTACTACACTTGCTGTAAAAAACGAGCTTGAAACTGTAGTTACCGTATGTTTATCCACAACAGTCTAATGTAATGGTCAGTTTTTAAACGACGAGTAACCTGAAGATAAAAAATATGTCAGAAATAATACAGTTTAATGAAATATATGGATTTCAAAATTTTAAATGGGGAGGAGTAATTATTGATATAGACAATAATTTGATACCAAAATCGGGTTCTTTTTTAGACCTAATAAAAAATCTTGTATAAAACAACATTTGTTTTCAAAGCTTCTAGCATACAAAAAAGGTAAAGCGATTTCTTTATACTGATCAAATACAGTTAATACTATAAAATATTTGCTTACTTTGATACCAATCACTGTATTATTCAACAAAATATATCAGGGTGTTTTATTTTTCGCTTTCCCTCTAGGTAATTTCTGTTGACAAACTCCAATACACCCTATGGAGCCGTCGGTTGCCAAGGCTGGTCGTGGCTGTGGGAAAGTAATCAATAAGCTCGCGTGCCATCAAAGGACAAGGACATTTACAGAAAAACTAGACCGTTTTCTTTAGTAGTTTCTGTGAGCGATTCCTATCGTTAACAACCTGATACAGTCCTTACCTTTTATTACGTTAACCATTCGCGGTTTTCGCACGAAAACCTTTATATTATTCAGTTATTTTTTTATGCTAATCGTTAAATTTATTGTATTTCCACTGTAATACTGTCTTGATACATGTATGGCGGTGAATAATAAAACAGTTTTAAATTCTTATGTACTTCTGTTTAAAGTATCATAAGATTAAACCTATATACGCTTTATGTAAAATTAAAATTCTCTTTAGTATACAAAAAATTGTTAATAATGTCTGCCTTATCGACTATAGATGAAAATTATATAAATTAACAAAAATTATATTTTGCAAATTGAAAAATGGAATAATTTTATCAAATTAGTGTATTGTCATCGGTCCTCAATAAATCTATAAAGTTTGAACGAAATCTGGCTGTTTAAAGTGGGCCAAAATCGCGCTCAAAGAAGTCGGTTACGAACAAACATACAAACATACAGGTGAAGCTAATAAAAAGCGTGTAAAAATATTTTTATTCTTAGCGTGTAATTCCTGTAATATAATAATATTAATAGCAAAAGAACATCTAGTAACATAACAGCTTACTTCGCATTTCTATATAAATACGTAGAACACAATCCTAGAGTACGACAGAGCGAACAATACCATTTATGTCGAGACATGAGATCATAAATCGATAGGGATTTCGTTGAAGATGAAGTAAGCCTCTTATAGAAATCTTTTGAGCTATCTAGACATGTAGGATACATCACGACAGAACCGCTAAGCTTAAAAGCCTCGACACTGCCTCTGTACTGAAAGATTTTAATTTCATCTCACTTTGGCTAACTTCCAACAGTAGATAAAACTATATGATAATAGGCTTTGCAGCAGATATACACATTGCGTAACATATACAAAGGGCGTATCATTTAGTAAGTACCAATGTCACTAGCATTATACAGCCTAGACTGTTTGACGTGAACATTTTACACATAAGAATTGTATTCTTAATTTATAAATACAGTTACAATTAGTATAAGTGCAATTTCCAGCATAATAGTTTCTTAACTCCCTCAAAAACAAGGCATTTTTATGCTCCGGAATGGCCATAGTAAGTTCTTAAAAGATATATCACGGACTTACTTAATGTATAGGTGTATAAAAAAGCTATTCAGCAGGTTGTATTTTCGATGCAATTCGACGTGTAAAAAAAGTATACAAAATACACTTATTATTACACATTCATTATTTATTATAACCGCTTGAAAATTCATCTAGAAACACCCAAACAAGTCCATAAACAAATGAATAGAATATATATAGTTTTTTATTTAACTAAAGGCACGGAACATTTTTCCCCAGTCTCCTCTACAGATCGACCTGTCTAGTAGATCCCCATAACCTATTGTTATCAAGATTAACGCCACATAAGCACATACATTCAGAACGAACGTTTTAATATTCCAAGCAGACAGTTAAGAAACAATGGCACACAAGGAGGCATTGTAAAAAAGCTATTGTCGAGAACTACATCAGAGAATGTGGAAACTTAAAATAGTATTCCCGCATCCCAACTTCTTATTCTATGTATCTTATATATATCCGGATCTTTGACGTACTTCCCGAACAAAAGGCTATGTACAAGTTCAGTGAGCTCCGAGCCATGAGACTAGCGGACATCCAATTTTTCGTATTAAATTCTTCAATAGACTTCATATTGTGTTCTGGGGATATATGCGATGCGATGTTGTTTGATTATTTGTTTCGCTTGTAGTATTGGATTTATATTTTAAGATTTGACGAATAGGTAGAAAGTGAATAAAATGACAAATTTTGTGGCTTTTTAAAGGTTTTCGAATTTCTTAATGAAAAGATGATCCTCTCAAAAAATAACCATACATTTTTTGAGTTTAAACTTTAAACTTACATCATTAATATTTGATACTTCGGAATTCATCAAATTTGAAACGTCTTATTGCAAATGTAATTCCAGAACTATCATGAGGCCTATGTCCTTTAATAAGCTGAAACGGGATCCTCAAAATGAGTAGCCTACATGGCCAGTACTAAAATTAAAAACAATTTTTGTAACTTAAAGAAACATAATTGACTCCTTAAAGAAGCAAAAATACACACACACACACACACACACACCTGCCTTGCACAATAAACGTGATTTACACACACGCTCAAGTTTCTACAAGAGTTAATAATGAAAAATTACATTAGCTACACGTGCGGCTATAACTCGTGCACATTGTTATAGGTCTCACGAGTGTTCTAAAATAGATCGAGCAGTGCAAGTACAGCATGTCAGAAACGTGACGATAAGTTAACTAGTACATCCCCTTTTTGTAGAGAAATCCTAATATCTACGAAACTTAGACTTTCCCCTAAGGTCCATGAGTTATGGTTGAATTTCATCTACTAAAAACTGGACTCTATCGCGGTATTACTATGCCTAACAAATCACAAGCCACCTTTGATGGGGCTGAAGATAAAATTGATAAAAAAACTAAGAAAATTTGTAGCTTTAAGCTGTATTTAGTTAAAAATATTAAAATACTATTAATGTCTATGTATGTGTCTATGTATACATTTATAACAGCTGCTATACGCTATATAAAATAACGTTAACTTCTCTGAATACAAGGGGGCATTTTTTTAATGCGGGGAATTCCTTTTAAAATACCCAATAACCTCGGGAAAAGATGTTTTATTTGAGACTTCTACCAAATTAAAACCCTTCTGTGTTCCGACACACTACAATATTAGCAGACTTAAAAAGCCTTAAAATACATAAGTACAATTATATGTAACAATTAAAAGTCATTGTCAAAAACTTACACGCGTAAATAAATCGCTCGTATGATAACTCGCACGTGTAATATTCGTAATATGCCCCGCGAGTATTCTTAACTAAATTGAGCGTTGCATCAAACCCGTAGGGTGACGTGAACCAAAATCAGACTGAAAATATCGCGTATAAAAATTTCTCGGCTTTTAAAGCGTGCGATTGACTTATTGTTTTTTAGATTTTTAGGTTTGTAGGTTCCAAAATTAATGTTCTTTAGTTTTTTTAAGTTGGTAAGTTGAGGAATCACAGTTAAAATATGGTGGTTCAATTAAAGGTAAATACCTACGAGTAATAACTAATATTTACAAATTCAATAAAACAAAATATTCATTTGCTACAAGAATATAAACAATGACTGTTTATAATGATCAATTAGCAACTGATAGAACGGTCAAGTATGAAATCACTGCGATTAACATACAATTAGATTTAATAATATACAACGAATCCTTGCATTTATTTACTTTTTTCAACTTTTTAAGTTTAAGATTGTCATGATATATGTAATATAATCTCGTAACATTAGAAATAAACACAATAACAAAACAAATAGGTGGCTACATACATTAAAAGAAAATATACAAAAACTTACCCTCCAGTTTTCTACTTAAAACCGCAAAGTTTATAGCCCACCCTCTTAAGAATACACAAAGCTCCATCTTGCGGGCGTTGAGAAAACTTTAAAGAAGCGTTCCATTTTTAAACACTTTGTAAGTTTTATTTTTCTATGCATATTGTAATATGCCAGTTACCAGATGATTTTGTAAGCCTTTCAGAAGCGCAATGCAGACTCATTTTTTAATAAATTTGTTTTTTTTCTGTAGCTTTTTTAATAAGTGATTTCGAATTCCGAGAATTAGCTTTTTTCAGATTTTTTCTCAGGTTTTAATAAATAATGTTAACGGTCTATACTTTTTACCTCAAAAGCTTTACTTCAATGTCGACATTTCGTTTCAGTAATTTCATGGAGCTGATTAGAAAAATAAAGTATTAAGCGTTAAGGCTCACGATAAATAGCAGCCCATTTTCTCCAAGTCTGTAGACGGCATTTCATTCAACAAGTCAAACAAATTGTAAACATTATTTCTACCCGGTGAAATTTTACCAAAAATTGAGAATATTTTTCTTTTCGCAACGAGCTTAATTTAATAGGTCGAACTCATACTTTCGTTTTACTTGAATGACTCAGGAGAAGGGCTTTACCTCCCCGTCTCAAAAAACATTATTTCCATGTAAATAAATAAAATACAATTTTAAAATCTTCTAGTTTAGTGACGTCACTGTCTATAGATTCTGTCTCTTAAGCATCCTCTTGTACTATGCCTTTATCTACAATTTATTGAATGAAATCAGTATCTGCGTAATTCAATAATCTTATTTTAAATCCAAAACACAATATGAATGCATTAATATCCATAATTCACATCAGTCTACTTCCAATGAACATCGTATTTGCCGATATTCATAATTGCATAGCACTTCAATTCGATATGAACTTTTATTCGTTTAATGAGAATAAATGAATAGCGAAGCTCGTATTTTATAAAGAGATAAAGATAAATTTAACGTGAAATGTGTATGCAATAAACAATATTTTAAATGATATCATCTCAAAAAACAAACTTACGAGAAATAACCTATTATTATAAGCCATTACCACGCATACAGATATTAAAGAAAGATTAAGGAATTTGAATATTCTATTTTCAAATTCGTGCCTACAGCTTTATTTTTTTTCCAATGCTTATTCAACCAGTATCATAAATTGTAAAGGTTTCACGTACAGATAACATTTAAATGGTTTATCACTGTAATAAACAATTATGGTTACGCAAGGCCTGCAGTTAGCGTTGTTAATTGGAATATGTTTGCAAACTAAATAATGAAATGAATTTTGTTTGGTAACAATCAAATTAATCCGGTAAAATGGATACATATTTAATCTGAATAAAAATACATTCGGCAATTGTTAAATGTATTTTAACCATATGTCACGGATAATTTAAAATTTGAATTTGAACTGGCAACTTATAATTAAAAAAGAAAACGTGTGTAATTTTTTTAAATTTAAAACAACATGGCCAGACGCGTGACGCACTTATAAGATTACAGATATAAAATCCTTTAATGTCGTTAGTGCGGGTACATTCTATGAGTTCAATTAAATAATGCTGATATTAAAACAAGATAATTTGTTTCTGTATGCATTGAGACTTATTTTATTGGTAAGTTTTCATATTTGTAGCTATATTTATTATTAAACCTACCGATTTTTGCTACCAAGATTACGAAAGTACGTTTTTCTTTATTTCAATAAAGACGTTTTAAAATATTGTTTATTGATAAATGTTGCAAAGCTAAGAGCGTATAATATGTTTTTATAAATTTGAGTTTAAATATTATTTTCTTTTTTTAATTTACAAAGGATATTTTAAGAATTTTGGACGCGAAATTATTTATATTACTAATTCAAAAAAAAAAATTAAAACTATAGTTCTTTTAAAAGTTTAGAAACTTTAGTACCATTCAGTTTCACAGATAAAATATTTCCCATTGAAACGCCATTGAATATAAAACTTAAAGTATTTATAACAACCATAATTTGATATCTAAAGGGTTTATTTAAATCTCCTATCAAACGACTTGACTCAAATGTATTAAGCTTAAAGCCTAATAACTCATTGTTGCTAACAAGAGCCAGTTTATCATTCCACTCCAACGCACTTGCTGTCCGTTCAACTGTAGTGGGTGTGCTGATATATACCGTATATTCATGAGAATAGACGTAGATATATAAAGAATCCATTTTGATAGTAATTTTTAAATATCGAAGAGTGCTTCGATAGGGGTTCACACATTGACACACAAGATTTGACATAATAAAATAATTTTTAACAAAAAATAAACCGACTTCAAACTAAAAAGCAAAAAATAAATTTGCTTCCCACAAAGTAATACGCATTTTCATTTAATATATAGAAATGATTTAATAGTTATTTTATAATTTAGACGTAAATGCTGTAATTTGTTGAGGAATTCCCTCTACAGTCTCTGGTCTCCATCATCAGATT
>DWAJ01002661.1:0-16824 GCA_018238005.1 Eurema mandarina
CACAAACAAACAGACAAACAGACAAAAATATCAAAAATCATTGTTTTGGGTTCTAATGCGTTAATAAAGGTGTCCTGTAATATTTTGTCTCATATATCTTCCATGTACAGACAGCGAATCGTTATATTTTTATTATATGTATAGACTAGCTTTTACTCATGTCTGTGGAAAAAATACTTTTTTCTTATCTGTTACTTTAATATCAGTCACCAAAGACGTATAGACCAAGAGTCCGTTAATAATATTGGTCCGCCGTAAGTGAAGCTAAAACTGTTAATGTAATGTTAGTGTAAAAACTAAACAGCACATTCTTATATAGGTCGCGTCACGAATGTTTAGCGCTGGACGAGAATAGCTGCGCATCGGTATAATCGCGCTCGTAATTGACGTATTGGTGCGAGAAAGACAACACGACTGGGACAACCAATCAACGCTGGCGCACCCGACAATCACGCGCCCCGCGCGCCCTGCTTTCCCCTCGATACCTTATTTTTGACTTCTGCGCAGGTTTCGTTCAGCGCTAAAGATTCGTGACGCGACGTATGCTCGATGAAACGCACACATGTCCACCGATAATGTTGTTGAAAAATTAAAATATACGAAAAAATATGAATTTTGGTGTAAATCACAGCGGCGACGATTATCTGTAAGTAGACAAAATTGTCTAGGTTGAAATGGCTTCACTTTGCGTGCTCATATTACGGTTCTAGATGTTATTATTCTATGCTAATATTTATTAACAGTAGTAAATCAGAATCTAAAGTTCTTAGCTCGAATTTTACTATTAAATAACTCTAATTTGTTAGCTAGTATATTTTCAGATCAATTAGAAACTTCTAAAACAAGTCTGTGTCGTGTTTAAATTTTCCTTTGAGTTTATGGGCTGTTATTATTTAAATTTTAACGAAATGTTTATTCTAGAACGTTAATTGTGAATATTGCTAAACTATTACCTATTTAATTACAGCTTTTCAATATATTATTGTTAAAACGAATACAGAAAACGTTTATCGTAATCATAATGTTTTCGTTATACGTATAAGTAATCGTTCATCAACATTAGTCTATGATTACTTTTTAATAAAATAATCAATGTAGGTAAGTTCCTTATCACCGAAATACTAACGATTAAAACTAAAACCAAACCGCCACACTAAATTTTCCGTTACCACGAATAAAATAAAAAATCAATCAACTATACAGACAGAGAATTTTAATTAAACAAATAGTCCAATTATTGGACGCAAAGAATAGACTACAGAGCATTGAGCAACTGAAACTCCCGCCAATCTCCGCGTCAAGCCAACTTCGCCGCGAATCGATAGCGTTCCGAATTTAAACTATATGTCCCGCCATTTTTGTGATCTAATGAACTATTAAACTGTAATTTGGCTGCGCGATAGGTCGGCGCAAGTATTGATCGCAACGCCAAGTTCTGCCAAGTCACGGATTGGCATTGGTGATAATGGAGAATGGAGGGAGCCGGGTGGAAGCACTAGCGAGCTGGCTTTCATATTACATACAAAGGAAATACTTTATCATCCTGATTTAGTCGTTTGTTGTATCAATTTAGATATATAAGTACATTGTTAGAGTTTAGAACTGCTATCAATAGTGATACCGGGTTGAGTGGTAAGCTAATTTTGTGTTTGATTACAAAGGTAATTAGTATGAAGATGTAATGTTATTGCTATTATATAATTAGGTTATCTGTGCCAGTAGTGGTTTTTACTAATAGGGATAACATTTGTTAAAGATACTCAATGTATGTAGGCGACGTTACCGAAAATAGTTTATATGACATTTCCTGCCATCAGCGCGTTCAAACCATTTTGAAATTATGTAGTTAATATTTTACTAATATGTATGTTTTAAATATATACGGTACTTTTATAGTTCTGTTTGAAAGTGATATTTAATAAATTAAGGAGTTAGCATTTTTTGACTTAGGCTTTGAATAGCTATAATCAGAATAATGAAGTTAACGTTTTTTGAAGTGCCAACTAATGTCGCCATCTTTTGTAAAAAATGTAAAACAGTAACATATCTTTACATTTTGAAATTTGCTTAATTCTTATCATTATTTATAATGTACATATTCAAAAAATAGGTCTAAAGAAACAAAAGTAATTAAAAATCCTTGTATTTATGTAAATTTAAAACTAAAGTTGAAATTCGCGCGCACACATTATACAGATAAATGAAACATAAATTATACTCGTAACTTTTTAAGGCCCGGGTAGTTCATTGTACCGTACAGGGTATGTTAATTGATTTCCTCTATCCCAAGAGTATAATTCCTGAAATGAAAATATTTTATTATAAAACATTATTTAACCTTGATAAAAGCGCCATCTGTTGATATTTACACGTATCTCGCTTCATCATCTCAAATATCAATACCACAGAATACTACAATGGCGTTAGTTCTAACAAATTCAAAAAGATGGCGCTAAATACAAATTCCTACTTATTACCTTATGAGTATGGTCGTATCCCAGTTGAGTAGTTTTTCTAAAAGGATTCGTGAATTGTAAAGACACTTCTACTGGTTTGTTTTGATATAAATCTATTGCAACGGTGACTTTACTGTCTCTGTCTGTCGCCGAGTCTAGCGCGTAAAGAACTCCACAGACTATAAACATTTCGCCAACCTGTCAAAATAGTTAAGGCATTTTATATTCTATAGATGTAAAAATAATTAAAAAAAAATTGAAAGATCTTACTTGTTTGTTATTGAGAGAAATATTCCATAGATAATCGATGTTCAAGTCATCTTTGTTAGGATCGAAACTTAGCTGAAATATTTAAGTTATTTTTATGTATTGGCTGTTAATTTTTAATAAAAAAAATTATGTTTTTATTCCGTCTGCCTGTCGGCCTATCTGTGGAACTATCAAATTTTAAAACATTAGCTGAGTGCTAACTCAGAAAAAAGAGCTATCTTTTTGCAAACATAGACAAAGTCACGGCTAAATGCTAGTGTCCATTACCTTAGCAACGGCTGTATTATTGGATCCTTCTATAGAATATATCGCCCAGAGTCCGTTGTCGTCTGCGCTGAAATCAACCTGTATTACAAGAAAATAATTTTAATGAATTTAACCTAAACACTAGATAGTACAACAAGTGCTATTTATTTAGTAAAAGACTCATTTATTCTCAAACTTTTATATTTTGTATACTGTAACGTGCTTAAAATCTTATGAATTCTTGATTATTTAGACCATATTATATCCTCCGACCCTAGCAGTTATAGCTAGTAAAAACTTCATCATTGAAGAGTCTGTATAGTTAATTAGTTGAAAGATAAGAAACTATGGCTAAATATTAGTATATTATCGGTTTCGCTTACCATAAGGCCAAAACATTACGAAAAAATTTATATGTAGTAAATAATAATAGTTCCCAGGGTGTTTTGGGCTCCTAGTATCAAACCTGATTATGTTGTGAAGTATACAACTTTCCTCCAGCATGGGGCAGTTCCACGGACTTGATCCTGCTCTGAGTCAGGTCGTATCTGATGATGTCTCCTGGCTGCCCTGATTCGTTGGCTTGGTAGAAGAATGACCCGCTGTATACTATGTGGCCGTTTCCCTGTAGATAAGGATTATATTGTGAAGAAACTTATTGGCTTAAAGTTGGCTGAAACATATCAGCTCCATGGTTGAACAAGAGAAGCTACTTAGAATAAGTTATTACCTACGCTTGTAGACATACGCATATAAATAAGTTAGGTTCCATGTTTATAAAACCATGCCATGTTATATGATAAATGAGTTACAATGTTTCTAATGCCATATAATATAGGAATATGAAAGAAAAAAAGCTTCAGACCCTGTGTTGCAAGTCTAAGAATAAATAAACTCGGAACTTGTCAGGTGGTCGGGGTAAAAAACTGGCAATGGTATGTGGACGAAACGTTAAAGGTAAACCTTATTGCTCTATCCAGGTAATTCCAGCTATCCTTAAAGTATAAGTACTCTACAACCGTTGAAAATTGTTTTCTATATCAATAAAATTATAACACAGCAAAATTCTTACAAAGAATGGTTTCTGCAGCTTATGGAATTCGTCAACGTGATCCTTTTTGAAGCTGGCTTTAGTCCGATATTCCCTCAGCCTTTCTACGTCATTTTCTTGTGTTGTCCACAGCTTTTCTTTCTAAAATGTAAAGTAAATCATCAAAGAACGGTTATAATAAAAAGAGAAACGGGTACCACTCCTTTAATGGAAATAAGAATAACCTATCTCTACATTCCTTACATTACGTGGAATTATTATTACGATTTTTTTTAATTCAGCGAGTGGCAAATGCCAATTGCATGAAGTTTTAATTGGGAGAAGGAAAGCGTAGTAAAAATAATCTGCTTGAAACTTTGTACATTACATAGATATTAAATCAATCGGTTAAAATTAAGGCTGAAACAAAATACTAAACGCTGAAAATGCATAATCTTACCTGACTTTCAGTAGCATTGGAATCTCTCAACCAGGCTCCAAACAGCTCATCTTTGTACCGATGATATACTGGCTTCCCAATTGCGTATAGCTGACAGTCTAACAAAAATAGCAAAAAAACAAATAAGTTTACGGTCATATGTAGGCAAAGAGAAATTTAAAGGAGATGTAGTTTATATGATAACCTTAATAGTAAGGGTTTTTATAACGAAACATTTAATGAAAGCTGGATATTCTGTTTGCAGGTTTCGGCAGACACTCACAGATCCATAAGACCTGCAAACAATTTTCTGAATACTCTACTTTAGTTCTTCATGAGGTGAGAACGATAATCTATATTCTACTTGTCTAAATCTGTGTTGCTGTTAGGTATTACCATACATAGGTACTGTGAACACTCTTCTATCTGAAAGAATTCCTGGACGAGGTGAAAACTGTAGCCTATATCATTATGACTGATGAACCTGCTATAACTAATTATGATCACTATACTTACTGGTATTCCGTCTAGGTTTATATCCAGTGGTACCATTCATAGTAGCTATAAGTAGCAAGGCTCTGTCACACCGCGGGCAAGAAGGACACTTCTGAACCTGACAGAGTTCCTCGTACGAAGTCAGTGCTGGCGGTCTTGAGCCGTATTCCATAGGCTGTTGGACTTGCATGTGTTGGTTAGGTCCAGGGTCTGAAGAAAAAAATTGGCGGTTTAAGTATTTCATACCAGTATTGGACGTTTTTACTTGCGTTATTTCCGTTCAATGGGCAATACTTGGATAAATAGCATCCAATGGGCTAACCCAGAGAATGTTAACCCGGAGTAGTTTTTGCGTCAAATAGTAAATTGATCTATTGATTATTTGGCGTATTACATATTCTTACTGACAGGGGAGCTACGGAAGTTGTTGTTTTCCTATGAGAAACTAGATGTCATACTAATTTTAAAATGAAGTATAACAATAAAACTTACACATTAACCGAATATGGCCCTTAACTGTCTGATTATTAAGCTCATTTTTGGCCACACAGCTGTACTGCCGTAGGTCGTGTTCTCTCACGTTCGGTATCTCGAGCCTCATGATCCATCTCCAAGAGTCTCCAGTTGTGGCGACTTCAGTCTTGTGTCTGGAACCTTCTATGGTAACTCCATCACATTCCCACGCAAATACTGGCTCTGGCCATGCTTGAACCTAGAAAATGTTTCTGGTGTAGATTATATTATAGCTAATTAGCAATCAGCCCCCGTTTCTTAAACCATTCCAAATGCTAAAAAACTGATTTAAAAAACCGAGAAAGTCGGGTCTAAAGAGTTGTTTTAAAGATAGAGACAGGCAGAAGAGAGTGACAAGTTTGGAAAAAATATGTAGTATCAAGTTGGGAAAAATATTTTTGTTACCCGGAATACAATATTTATACAAGTTTTGTATTAAAAGTAAACCTATCTTACCTCACATTCAATCTTTGCGGTTTTGTTGAAGACATAAACTACGTTATTTGGCACCCTTATATATGGACTGACTGTAAAAAGAATAAGTATTAAAGAATTTTATTACAACCGAACAAACAAGAATTCTGAGCAAACACAAAAGTACGCCGTTAACTATATTTTGCAAAATAAATAAATATATATCATATTCTATCATAAGGGCTGAAATGAATTTCTATCTAAAAAAATATATTTTATCTGCCATTGTAGCGTTCCCTCGGGAAAATCATACATTTTTTTATTAAATAAATAATTTGAATCTTAGTTATATGCCTTTTTCCTCAATCTAGGATCAGAGAAAAATATTTCAAATCCTTCTAACTTCACTCTTAGCTCTTCTGGTTTAAAGGTTAAACCACTCTTCATAGTAATCTACTCTGTAAGATCAATAACTCACAATGGACTTCCACGTCAGTAGTCTGGTTGGCAGGCGGTTGCATGCCGTTGTTGGCAAAACACACGTACTTGCCAGTGTGCCAGCGAGACACGTGAGGAATGTTCAACACATGACCACTTACGGAGGCATCTCGCCACGATCCCTGAGGAAAAATCTACGTAAGACTAGGACATTACTATAGGATTGTAATCAATAACATCTAGAACCAGTATGACTACGCAAATTGAAGCCGTTTAAACCTAACGATGTAAATAATATAGCATCAAAATTCGTATTGTTCTCGTACATTTCATTTTTTCTACATACATATAGTGTATGTATATCAGCAACATTATCGGTGGGTTTGTGTGCGTGTCATCGAGTGTAAGAGCTTGTTTTTTAGACCTACATACATACAGTTTTGGCATTTGTCGTGTAACTCTGTGGCGAATTGCCCATTATAGAACGAGATCCGGCTACAGGATTAGTACGCTCATCTGTTTTTTGCTTGAAACTGAATTTTTATGTATATGTATAATTAGGAGAATATATATTTATCTGGTTGCCTATCAAAATTTGGCCGCTTTTATTTTTAATTAATTTTTTATGGTGTAGGACTATAGATTATCAAACCTTTATACAACAGAGTCACAAGTACCTTTACAGACCTTTTGCAACTCCGTTAGCGGAAGCCCGTTTCAGTACTATCTGACACCATGCTAGTTGACGTTAAATCACAATGCCCAAAGAAGGATATTTGAATTACCTGAATAATTGGTGTGTTATCAGCCCGTCGCCAATCTATAGTTGGTTCCGGAAAACCCTTAGGATTGCACTCCAGGCGCATCGTATCATCTTCTCTTACAATCAGACGAGGGTTGTCCACTGAAATGTTACCAGTTTTAAGTAAGTATAGTAACTGGAAAACTAAAACAATTATCATGCATGTGATCTTGGACATACTTTGTTCTGGAAATTCTGACTCTTGAGCCAAATTTTAACATTGCGCAAAATATATTTTTGGTAATGCAAAACGAAGCAACTACTTGAAGCAATGGTGATTAATTAAAATATCTATTCATATAAAAACAAAATTGAACTAACGCGCAAACGAAGGCGGAATAAACAACTGATTTTCTTTAGTGTAGTTGTAGATCGATAGTCCTGGTCTTCCGGGAGCGCCGTTCAGTCCGTCATCTCCACGCACCCCTTTGGGACCTTGGGGGCCTCTATCTCCTTTTGGGCCTCTAAGACCAGGAGGACCTGTTGCTCCGGGCTTACCTACAAAAAAATAGGAATTAACATTGTTCCATTTAACATCTGAAGGTTGAAGCGTCATGTAAAAAACTTGTATGTTTGTAATGTGTAAAAAATTGGAGAAGCTTTTAACTTGTAATTAAACAATTCGAAGACTTAAATTATATTTAAATTTTATACAGTGTTAAATCCCGCAGTAAATAACATTTCTATAAATTAAAGCACTCCTTATGTACCCTTGTTTATAATTATTCTGGTTCTTGGTTTTTTCTTTTCTTAATTGTTTTTTTATTATTGGTCATACCATCCTTTCCATCTTTCCCATTTTTGCCCGGGCTGCCATCTCTCCCAGGTATACCGTCACGTCCATCTTTCCCGGGAGCACCGTCTGCACCATTCCTCCCGGATAGCCCATCTAAGCCTGGCTCTCCAGGTACACCATCTCTTCCATCTAGACCAGGATTACCGGGGAAACCGCGTTCTCCTAATAATGTTAATAATATCCAGGTTATTTGTATCAAAATGACATCTAATACGTTATTCGTAGGCTAGCTCATATTTCTAACTCAAAATAAGTATTAAGGCAAATTTACAATATTCGCAGTACCGCGAAATGTTTAACACAAATTCTTACTACTCACGGAGAACTAAGGATAATAATTAACAGAGATGAAGAATGCCAGGGAAACAATTACTGAGTCAGGAAATGTTTGTGACAATCTATTTTCATGTTCATTATTAGAAGGATGTCGAGGGATAGATATTTGTAATTTTAAATATTATGATGGTTTTTTCTAATCGTAGATACTAATATATAAAGCTGAAGATTTCGTTTCAAAATAATTAGAATGATTCAGAACTCGGCGCTTTAGGAGCGGTCGCAACATACTTAATAGAAGCCGACGGGGACGAAATCGAGAGCAACAGTTAGAAGTTTAAAATTTTAAATTTTTTATATACATTAAAAAGGGCAAACGACCAGTCATTTAAAAGAAACGTACACCCTTTTTTTAAGTCGTATGTGTTCTGGAATGCTGCGTGAGAATGCAGATTTCATAGTATGGTCGTGCGTAGCAAAAAGTTTGTATATGTGTAGTATCCTTTTAACCTTTTGGCCCAGGTGGTCCGACAGGCCCTCTTGCGCCAGCTCTGCCTGGTGTCCCGGGAGATCCCGCGTCCCCACGATCTCCTTTCGGCCCCGGCTCACCGGTTGGGCCCTTGGGTCCTTGCACACCAGGTGGACAGTAGTCCTGAGTCGCTTTGCAGAAACCTTGAACCACGTTATACTGCAAATGAAACAGGAGCTTTTTACCTTATCTTGTATAGCCTTTGTAATAATAATATTAATTCGGGGCGTATATTTTATCAAAACGCCATTTAGAAAGAGATTAGCTATTAAAAATGTATTTGTCCGGTAGGTTCGAAACCCCAAACTTAGCGCAAAAGGCAGTTAAGTTATCTCGACACCAAGCATTCGTCGTGTATATTTTAGGTGTAGTTAGTTCATCTTCACTACAAATTAGTGTACATGATCAACAATTTCAACTAAGCGAGCTCGCTGGACTTTTTTGATATATTATATACTAACCGTTCCCATCGGTTTTGACCGCGTAGTTCCCGTTCCCGGAGTAGTAGCGGGATATAAAGTATTCCATGTGTTAATTCAGGGTATTAACTATCTACATACCCAATTTCAAGTAAATCGGTCCTGTCGTTTTTGCGTGAGAGAATAACAAACATACATCTATCCATACATTATCGCAAACTTGACATAATATTAGTAGGATTAATTTTAGCTTCCAAAGAAAAGCTTTAACGACATCCACAACCTGACTTTTGATAGATATCAAGAGAAACTTACAGGTACTCTGGAGTAGCTGGTCAGCCACACCCAGGTGTCTCCACCAGGCGCTGGTCCCTTTGCGCCGGTTTTCTTCATCTCCGCAGCATCCTTCTCTTCAAGTTCTGGTCGCATTTTGGGGTTAAAGAACTCTACGTGGGGCGCCACAGTGTTGTCATCTTGGATAGGGGATGGCTTCTGATGCATTAAAAAAATAGTCAATTAAAGTATGTCTGTTTTTAAATTAATATATACATAGTATAGAACAAAGTCGCTTTCTCAGTCCCTATATCCTTATATGTGCTTTTTTTAAATAGATAGAGTAATTCAAGAGGAAGGTTGGTATCATATTTTCATAATATATGGAAACGAAGCCGGTATGCGTCGCTAGTTCATTATAAGTGGAATTAATGCTTCAAGGCAATTCATATTATTTATACTTAAAAATCGAATATCAGACCATTGAAAGCTGAACAAAGTTTTAGGAAGGCTCTAAAACACCATACAGTGAATTCCTAATTAAAGCATAGGAAATCCATAATACTTTTTGCCTTTATCCGTTTTTAATAATCAAATTTTTAAATAATCAAAAATTACAATAATCAATCAAAAATTACAATAAAAAATCAACAATAATCAAAAAAATAATCAAAAATTTTTCCGCAGTTTTACCTGTGTAAAAGCTGATCTCTATTTTATCTTAATCAACTATTCGGATATTCCTGATTCAGAAGAATATGTCGAATCAATATTCAGATGTAATATATTATATGTACTCACAAGCATAGCGTCCCGTTTTATTCTGTGTGTTTTACTAAATTCATTAAAGTACGTCTTTATTTTCTCTTCTAACCCATTATCTATAGCTATCTTCATTAGATTTCTAGTCTCTAACTGTATATCTATACTATCCCTACCATCGTTGTGTCCTAGATAACTATATGTATGGATTAATAACGATAGTAAACCACAAGCACACGCAAAATACGAAATCTTTCTGCAGCACGAGTTCTCATCGCCTTCGTGAGATTTTCTTCTACACTTCACTGACGACATTTCTTTCTTTTATCTTAAACACGTCATTAGAACTGACCATTTAAACTACCACCATTTAAAAGTTTTACATCTCCTGTTTTCTGTCTATCATCTAGTAAAAATGGTTCGTGACTGAGTTATCAGTAATCCTGACAAATATAGGTCTTCCGGTACGATACGAGTTGCTCAATAGCCCGATATCCAATTGTGTCGTAGTCATTAAATCGTGGACAGATTGGACGTTCGACAGACGCTGGGTTAGGGACCAATGCTCTAACAACTTGGATATGTGTAGGACGAGACGATTATCACTGGTTACACAGACTACGGTTTGAAAATTTCGGTTATATTTAAATTCATTTATTTATGTTGACTTTTTCGATGTTTCAAATCAGATGATTTTTGAATCAATAGCAAAACTATAATGACTTTAAGGTACAATTGTTAAATCTAACGTACATAATTGATGTATTTTAATTTGTTTCCTTTTTTATTTTTTGTGGCCCGATCGGACATGGCATTCTCATCGTATCTTATAACGTAGATATTATTGATGATAAAATGTAATCACATGATAAAGATCCTTTGCACGCTATGACTCTGAGTTAGCCAGGATAATGTATAGTAAATTTTTAAGAAGAACGAACTGTAGTTAAGGCATCTAGTTAAGGTTAATATAAAATAAAAATATCACTTTGATGATCAGTACTTTTGATTATCCTTTCTTAATTAGGCTTTCTTATTTCTCTGCAGTATAACTATTTTGTAGTAGTTATTATTGTTATCTATTATTGTTTGAAAAAAAAGGGTATATCTACGTCTTCGCGACTTTACCTACTCATTTGTTTTTATTAACAAAAAAAAACGCGTAACTGCATGAATTTCAAGTTTATTCTATAATATTGATTTGAAGTTTAGTCTGTATAATAGTAAATATGATCTATATGTCACCGGAAAATAACAAGAACAGCAAATTTATAAATTTCCTAGGAAATTTATAAACCTTCGTAGGTTTCTAAACGAGAGATAAATTGTATTATTTTACGGCCATATTTTCGCAAATTTATCAATTTGCGACGTCTCGTGGTAAATTTATAAATTTGCTTTTCTTGTTATTTTCCGGTGACATATATACAAATAATATGATAGGCTTATGAGCATGTACATCAAGATCACCTATATTATGATTATTGACTGCCATCAAACTCAAAGTATAGATATATTTTTTAAAGCGGATCTCAAAGCCTCTTCCACGGTATTTTTAGACAAGCTTTTGTATGTACCCTTGAATCTCCATTATAGCAGACCACTTGTCGTATCGATAATTTCATACATACTAGGTTCATTTCATAATAGGTTGGAAAATTCGCGACACCATTGCGCATGCGTGGAAAACTATGTCAGGGACAAAACATGACATGGTGTCCAAGGTCAATCGTGTTTAGCTTCGCTGTCAGTTAACGTCGTTCTGTGGGCAAGAGTACTTAGTTTTATTTAGTACTACATTGGTTAATAGATGAATTTCACACCACCTTCAGCTGGTTCACCAGGTATGTGTTTAAACGATGTTTAGAAGTATATGGTTAAGAAGAACGCAGTTGTTGAGTGCGCTTATGGATTTTTGTAGTATTGTAGTAGTAGTATTATTGAGTTTTCTTGTATTTAGAGACAGCATATCTTAAAAAATACTATTTAAGTATTCATTAGTATCGGTGTAATGCACCCCTGCCCGGAGTTGGGCTTTATAGCAAAGTTCCAGGTAGCACTGCATTGGCTATGGGCTGGCGTTTCTCTTACCATCAGGAGTGCGTCCAGCTCGTCTCCCCTCTTTATATTATAAAAAAGCACTCTGTCTTTTTTATTAATCTAATTATAATCAATGCTATGTGAATATATAATTCAAAGGCTTTATTTATATAAAATTATGAAAATAATTAAGATTGTAAAGGACTATGGGAGACGTAAAGCCATACTGCCTGTGAAATATACTTTAATTTATTTATAATTAAATATTAATTTTGATTTCATAAAACTCAAAACAACATAGAGATTTGAAATTCGAGTTAATTTTTCTATTTAATTATAACATGTTATTGTTACTTGTTATAACACAACAATATTTCATTTGTTTTATTGTTGTTGTTCTTATCACTTTCTCCAACTACAACACCTATTTTGTTGTTAAGATAACATTATCTAAACAAATAATTACAGTTGTAATTTGAATGTTGGTATACATTTGTAGTACACTTACTTATTTTTGATTGATTAGTTTCTACGGCTTCCAAGCTAAGATTACTTTATATTTAGCTACGTGTCTAGATACAGGCTTAGTAAGGACTTGTGCGTAACTTGATTAATAATCTATTTTAGGTCGTCTTTGTAAAGGATCAATCTCGGGTCTCGTTACATTTTGTATGGAGTCGAGATTGCTTGTAGCTTTTATTACCTTATTTATTAACAAATCCATACTAATAATATTAACGAAAGTCTGTCTATTTTTATCGCTATCACCCCAAAACTTCTGTACCAAAGTGATTGTAATGAAATTTGGTACAAAAATAGTCTAGAGCCTGAGAAAGTACTAATATCTCTCTGTATAATATATAATGCATAATATGACATTAATGCGTATATATTATATGCCTCGCGATAAGGCTTTATTACTCAAATTAATCGTTTTACGATCCGTGAAATTTTTTATTTTAGACTTCACGTGTGAGAGAGTGTTTATTTTTTTTCTTCTTTCTCTTGTTTTATAGCAACTTAATAAAACTGTAAAGTTTAGTAATGCATGCAAGGCCATCTTCTTCATCAATACTAAGAACTTTCAACTCTACACAAGTGGTACTGGTCGCTTTCTACCAACGAAACCTAATTAAAGTTAAAACTAGGTTACCATATTTTTTCTACATTCCAGCATGCAGTATAGAACCTTTGGAAGACTACGAAACGCCGAGAGCACCACTCCTGCGTCAGGTATCCCTCGACGAAGAACGGCAAGATGACTGCCAGGGACACTGGAGGGGACCTTACCTCGAGGGCGAGGAAGAGGAGAAGGGAGTTAGGCTGTTCCGAGCAATGCTGCTGCAGCATTTAAGGATAGAGGATATAAGGCCTCCCCCGTGTTTACTGGTTCCAGCTAATCCTGATTCCAGGTTAGTTTGGTTGTATATAGTGCATTGGTAACACAACTGTCTTCTGTTCTAAGGGTTGTGGGTTCGATCCCCAGATTGAAAAATTTGCAATATTTTTATATTTATTATGGAGCATTTCAATATTTATCTGGCAATTCATTCGTGACGACGCGAGTGCTTATGGACGGCGCTGATCACTTACTATCTGATACGTTTGTTATTATACAAACATTTTTTAATAGAGCTTTTAAATAACTACAAACCCAGGATGTCTTTCATATGATAGCCACAAAGGCTACCTAATTCTCATATCTATCGAAATGGTTTCATCCTATTCTTTCTATTCTAGGCCTTGGTTCGATTGCAACGATCTCCATTTGTTTATTAGGTGACGTTTATTAAATATTTTGTGTGCGGTCTGCTAATGCTAGGTTTTTACTTGTATAAGTAATTGGTATTCGATGTCTTATGTATTTATATGTGTGTCAGTGTGTTAGTCTACAATATGCTTTATATGGACCTAGATCTCACTTCCTATTATAATAAAAATGCAAGTTTGTGGTTAAACATAAAATATTTTTGATTGCTCGAACATGCTTAGTCTACTGAATAGATAAGTGTAAAAGTCACAGTAAAGCTTAGTTTATATCTAAAAAGGCTACAAGTTATTTGGAGTATGTGGTATTTGCCACTATATTATTTTCATTATTATTGAGTACACGTTCTGAAACACAGTATTGGTTAAATATTTTATAATATAACATATTGATATTGTCTTCGTACCATACTATTACATGAATTTTACTAAGACTACATGACATTTTTACGAAATAGTTTTCCAGGGTTTTTGTTTGTTTGTTTTATTCTTATTGGTACGTTACACATTAAGATTACGTTTTTGTTCTATTATTTTTTAAATGACCATTACAATGTTCAATGATCTGTCTCCTTCTTCTATAAGTATACTCTTCGAAACAAATCTTTACATATATATTAGTTTTAATCGTCTATAAAGCTAATTTATCTACATTTACTCATACACGTTTAAAGGAAGGGACCTATAGCTAGGAGCTACGTTACAGGCGCCACGTCGTTACGTCGCCTTCATTTTAAATATTCTTCTAACATTTCAGAGGTTGGTGGATGTATTGGCGTGATTGGAGGGCTTTGGAGAAAGCAGCCAGAAGGTTTAGAGAAACCAAAGCGTGGGCGAGGCTGGCGGCAAGAGCTGAACATATACCGCTTTTGAGTCTCGATGAGGTTGCCTTTGAAGATATTATGCAGGAGTTGTGTCATGTAAGTTGAGAGGATTCTGTAGAAGTATTATTTGTGGCCCTTTCTTAGACTAAGGAACTCAACGCAAATTAAGGTAGATGGTAAGGGAAGGTTCTTGGAAGTGATTTCTCGCAGGCAACCCGAAAGTATTTCCTTAATAAATAATAATAGAATTACTGGGGTAGGGAAAAGTGAAAGTTTAACTAATAATTGAAAATTGGTTACATAATAAATAAACTAATTAATACTAAATGGATAAAATGTGCACTCAATGCCCTGGACTAAGATTTTACTGAAAAACTACACAATAGAACTCACCTAAAAGGTGTTTTAAATGAACATGTGGATAATGGATTGGGTCTATTTACAAAAGGTCAGCTGACGTAACTCTTTAAATAGATAATGTAACCTTTTAATTAAAGCTAGATATATCTTTAATATATATAAATATCGTGTCACAATGTTTGTCCTCAATGGACTCCTAAACCACTTAACCGATAATAATAAAATTTGCACACCATGTGCAGTTTGATCCAACTTACAAGATAGGATAGCTGACATCCCGGTATTGCCCCGGGAACGGGAATTGCGAGGGTAAAACCGCGGGACAGCTAGTATTTTATGTAAATTGGTTATATTGTATTTTATAGATATGTTTTGCGGTAAGTATTAATTGTCCTGGGAACATTAAGCAATTTATTTTATGTTATAATTATTAATTATTAAAACAAGAGGCGAGGCAAGTGGTCATCGCCGCCCATGAACACTCGTAGAGCTTGACAGCTCTGGACTGAGTTGCCAGCCTTTTAAAAAGATGTACGGTAATACTTTGAATCGCTATCAAATTTAATCTAGAATTTTCATCTAAATTTGTTTTTCTAATCGTATCTATATCGTAGATATGGATTTAATTAAAAGGTCATTGTCTATTTCAGGATCATAGAATCTCTATCTAATCTTTATTTTGTGATTGTAATCTCTATGATCTACAGGCTTGCGTGCACTTAGAACAGCGAGCACTAGTCGTTCTCGCGTTTCTATGCGAGGTGTGCGCGCGCGCAGTGCGTGTGGGCGGCTGGTGCCGCGCGGCCGACTGGGCGGCGCGACACGTGGCTCAGTGCGCCACGCCCTGGGCCATACGCCATGGGGGCTGGGTGAGTGTGTGTGCTAGTGTAGGTGTGGATGCAGCTGGGTGTAGATGGTGTAGGTGTAGATGCAGCTTGGTGTAGATGGTGTAGTTGTAGATGTTTCTTGGTGTACAGTTAAGTGTAGATGGTGTAGGTGTAGATGTGGCTAATTGTAGATGCAGCTAGGTGGAGAAATAGCTAGGTGTGGATGCAGCTAGGTGTAGATGTAGCTAGTTGTAAATGTAACTAGGTTGTCGACACCTATTACACACAAATATGATGGGCGTTACGGAAGCTGACTGAGTGATTGTGTACTTGAGCAGGTGTAGATAAATCATTGCTAAGGTGTAGATGCAGCTAAGTTTAGACATTACTTGGAAGTGTAAAAACTGCTTAATGTACATGTTATAATAATAGTAAAAAGTAAATACCCATGTGTAGATAGAATAGGTGTTGAAAATGTTAGGTGTGAATATCTACTGATTGTTGAAGATGATATTGCTAAGAGTAGATAATACTCGAAATATCTAAATTCATTCATTCATTTTGTTTGATAAAGTAGAAGCACTATACTATAATTCTTCACCTAATATTTCCTCAAGGCCAAAACATTATCCCTTATCAAGTTCTTTCTTAGAAAAGAGTCCAAAAATTTACCCTGTGATATACCATAATGTATAGTCATATCTAATTTCAGAGCAACGTAGTAGAAAGAGCAAGTGGCACTCGAAGGGATGACACTCTTATAGCCGGAGCGGCCATTGCTGCTCTACTGGCTTTCCTTCTCTTCTGCAGGACGAGACTTCGAGTCACTCTCCTTTAAATATGCTTAG
>DWAJ01002662.1:0-16823 GCA_018238005.1 Eurema mandarina
ATTTTCCATTATATCTTCGCTCCTATTAGTCGCAGCGTGATGTTATGTAGTCTTAAGCCTTCCTCGATAAATTGTCTATTCCATAAAATAATTTTTCAATTCGAACCAGTAGTTCCTGAGATTATGGCGTTCAAACAAACAAACAAACTCTTCAGCTCTGTATATTAGTATAGATGAATAGTTGAATAAAGATACGTTTGACTTTGACTTTGAAAATGGCTGGAAAATGTGGTGGTTTCGGATTTTATCTTTCCACATAAAACCGAAAGTTAATGATACCTCGTAGGAGATGTGTTTTGTTTGGTCAGAGAGAAAAAAATTCACATTCTACCTTTCTTTCTCCTATTCTTTATTACTTCCTAAGTTCTTAATATGGACTGTTTTCTTTTTTTTACGTCCGGCAAAACATTTCGAACTTTGCCATTGTCTATGTTCCGAGATATTCTCCGTATTTAGCTAAAGCAAAAGACACGTAAGTTTTTGCGTTTTCGAATGAAGCCGGGCGTCTCTGCTAGTTATTTTATTTAATGCAACGACTGACGTTTGACACGAACCAATGCACCACGGATTATGTTTCATAATCAATTATTAACATAAAGAAAATATGAGTATTTTTGTTACTCTATTACGCAAAAGCTTCGGAATGAATTCTTGAGAGTTCATTAGAATGAACTCTTCGAATCAGCATCAAGTGGTTTATCATCACTAAATAGTTTATAACAAAATCGCTTCTTCTGTACTTATTCTTATTCTGTCTGTCCCTATGTATGCTTAAATCTTTAAAAGTACGCAACCGATTTTCATGCTGTTTTTTTTTTCAGATAGAGTAATACAAAAGGAAGGTTTATATGTATGTATATGGAGGTTTATATGCTAGTATAATACAAACTAAAAATCTTTCTCTTCTTCTTGGTTAAATGGCAGTGCTACGTTACCACAATTTCGCCAATGTCTAGTTGTGTGTAGATAAAACAAGTTTGTGGGTCGATATTTGGTTGTAGCAATTGTGCAACGCGTGCTTTCAATACCACAGACAAACATCGACACAAAACTAAAAATCTTATTTGAATAAAGATATATTTGACTTTGTTTTTGACTTTGACTTCACAACTTGGACAATCACGTTCAGCCTTTTGATCCCGGTTCTGTCAAGGGAACGTCAAACCGCTGAACAACACGTCCTAGTTTATCAATTAAAGCATTATTTCGCAATAACGTTTAACGTTGGATGCTTTAACTAAGTACATCTTTGTTCATTAATATATCGAGAACTTTCAAAATTACTAAGTCTAGACTCTAGCTTTCGCTGGATGCGTGTAGTGCCAGAAAAAACAAATGTTTCTCTTTAATTCGACATTGATAGAAATGTCGCACTATGCTCCGTAATTAAAAAAACTAGGATATCCTGTATGTCAAAAAATGTGTCGTTATTATTTTAGTACATACCTAGCATCGTGGAAGATTGCTTCGTGCGTCCTCAGCAGGTCCGCCCCCCGCAAGGGTGCGCGACGGAACACCGGTGGGTTTTAGTCGGTAGTGGCCGGTTTAAGGCGAGTCCGACATAACCGCCTCCTTCTCCCCCGAGGAGGACGCGGTATCCGTAAGAGGATTTCCCTCGTAAAAAAAAAAATTTGAATGAAATTAAATCTAAACGAATACAAATAAAATAGGAATAATCCAAAAAGCATAAACACGGGCCGAATTCTAGAGTCTAGCGTCGCACTATGCTTTGTAATTGAAAAATACAATCTATTTATTTATATCATTGACGTGCAGCAGCACGATTCAAAGCGCCATTACGATTTTAAATTGACGTATTAATAAATATTACATTATGAAACAGTTTTAATGGAATGTGATTACATAATAACTATGAGAAGAATTTATCATATCTTATCTCAAGACTTTGTTTGTATAAACACGATAATCTAAGGAACTATGAATGGTATTTTTATGTTTTCCTAGATCTTTAGTTGAAGGTCAAACGGTAAGTTATCAGCGCTGCGATTCTTAATACTGATTTTCAGTAGATTATACAGTTGACTAGAAAGGAAAATTGATAGAAAGGAAAATTTCAAATCAACTATTTTATCAAATAGGTACGTGTAATAAGTCTCTTAAAATTATATGAGAATTTTTTCACGAAGACACAATAGTCATATAATTTTACGTGTTAAGATGTCTTATACATTTGTATTCTTTTATACATAGTTTATTAATAAGGAAAATACATTTGACTAGTAGCGCACTGCGGTTCTACGAGTTTTCAGTCCGAAACAATACCAAGAATAGAAGTCCTATGCGTTAATTTAGCATCCAATCTACCTGCACCTACATGCCAAACTTCAGCCGAATATGTTAATTAGGTCTTGCGTGAAAGAAGAACAAACATAAATATTTATAATTAAAAGAATCAATTATACGGAAGAAATTGCACCAGGGCCTACATGATTTCGCGGAAGATTGTTTCGTGCGTCCTCAGCGAGTCCGCCCCCCCAAGGGTGCGCGACGGAACACCGGTGAGTTTTAGTCGGTAGTGGCTGATTTTAGGCGAGTCCGACATAACCGCCTCCTCCTCCCCCGGGGAGGATCCGTAAGAGGATTTCCCCCCCGTAAAAAAAAGGCCTACATGATTACAAGTTAAATTAAAATAAGTCATGTTTTATATTTAAGACTAACTTAAGATGTATCAACTAAACCTTATTAATGTACCATACCTAACCATACTTAAACTAATAGTCATAACCTTTGAAGCTTGCAAAAGCAGTCATAAATCTAAACGTCGGTCTAAAAATGATTTAGCGCAGCTCCGCGCTCACCTGAAGTCGGTTAACGACTGAATTTCAGTTGCCAACCGCGTCTATTTATACCCGCTGTGGTATGCAAACTGACATTCCAAATTTGAAAATGACGCGATCATAGACCAAAGACCGTTTACGTTTTATGGGTAGAGCGCACTTCAAACAGGCTTACACCGCAACTGTATTTGTTTTCATTGCAACATTAAATTGCCGTAAAATGCGTAGCGCACTGGACAAGAGTATTGTTTGAGTTGCTAGGAGTGTATACAAAGCAAAGTCCTTTATGCAAAAACCAATGGCATTACTAAAAATTATGTATATGTAAATGTTAGACTATAGTCTAATACTAGAGACCATGGACTTAGGAAATTATTTTTGAGTTGACAACGGAAAATACCTCATTTAGTATAAATACATATTATATGTATTCCCTTAGCCATATCGAAATTATTTTGCCGTACAACCTAAACAAAATGGATACATTTGATTAATACTTATTTTCTCCCATTATATTATGTTTAAGAATGATTTAATGTAATCGTTAGCAGATATTGACAGTTCAATATATAGGCGTATGGAAACAATAGGAAAGGAAAAAAATTGCCTCCAACTTACCGATATTTTTTTATGAAAGAACCTAAAGGCATAATAAAACCTAAAGGAATTGCTCTACCTCAAAACCTATTTATTACAAAAACCAGATTCGAAATTAAGGCAATAAATATATTCGCGTGTTTCAAGTGTTTTATATGTTACAAGCCATAGACGTATAACGCATAGACTGATAGTCCCTTAATAATCAGTCCGCCGTAAGTGAAGCCAAAACTTTATATATGTAGGTGTTAGTAGCACGTTCTTATACTCGATGACACGCACACAAAGCCACAGATAATGTTGCTGCTGAAAAAAAATTACCCTATAAATGTGGAAAAATTGGAACCTATGAAAAATATACGAATTTTGATGCGATTCACTGAAGCGACGATCTATGTAAGTAGACAAAATTGTCTAAATTGAAATGGCTTCACTTTGCACGCTCGGTTTGCTGTTCTTAGTGTTATCATTCTATGTTACACGCGTAATTCGCGGTATCGAAAAACCACAATAATAAATATTACAGAACACTCCTGTCCCAAATACCTGGACCGAGGTCCTTTGTAAAAATAAATTCCGAATTGAGGTCACAATAATAATGACGTCAGCATATTGTATCTGTTTCTTCCAACATGTGTTTCCTTTTATTGTTAACAATTCTATTTGGAACGGCTTATATCAGTTATGCGATGATTTGTTCTGGTTATTTTAATGGTGTTTAAGCGGAAATAATATTGTCGAAAATATTATGAATAAAAGAATACCAATTGTGTGTAGTATTCTAAGAATTTTCCATAGAAACGTAATTACAATGATTAATTATTAGAATTGCGACTGGACTATCTATTGGTTGAAATGTTTGTTCTTGGGATTGTTTTTGGGCATAATATAAAATTACTATGGTTTAACTTGAAGAAAAGTCATTCATTCATAATTATATTATAAAACTAGCCGTGCCCCGCGATTTTGGCCGCATTTATGCTTGTATTGTACACATAGACCTTTATCTTGGGGACAAACAGAAGGAAGCTACTTTGTTTTATACTATGTTATGATGATTCGTTGTATCCTTACCAAAAACAGAATTAATACTATTTTAGAATATCTATCTTCACTATCTTTCTTCTTTTTCTCTTTCTTTCCGTTATGCCTTCAATCTAACAAGTAGGAAGCTAGTCGTCGTGAGAATATTTCTTAATGCTCGTGGGACGGTGACCTTTTTCATGTATAAATATTATAATAGTCGAGTTTTTGTTTATATTTACAATTGTATGTTCTCATTTTAAAAAGAGCGACTATCAGAGTTACTTGCCGGTTCTTCTCTGTAGCAGCTGCCTTCCAAACCGATGGTAAATGTTTTGTAATACCATGACGATTCAAGTGTTACTTTATGTAGCCTAATTGAGTAAAGATACTTTTGATATTGAGAAAAAAACTACCCTCTACAAATCTCACGACCCAATACCACCTATCCATGTACCTCAGTCAGTGCAACCACCACTTCTCTGACAAGAGTGCCCGACTAAGATCTATCTATACATCTATATCGACCTAAAAGAATGTCTTTGTTCGCCTGTCATTAATCTAAATATAATCGGGCATTTCGTATGATTTACGAGTTCGCAAACAATCTTGAATGAACATTTTGTTTCCAAATATTATGTGACGACATTCGTTTATTTATAGGTCGTTACAAATAGACACTAAAAATGATTTTGAGTAATTGCTTGAAGTCGAAGCGGTGAGGTTGTTTTTTAATGTCATTCCAAGGTTTACGGCGACCTTTGAAACTATTTTTGACATAATAAATTTGTTTTAGTGCCTGTTTTATGGGACTTACCTGGAGGTTGAGCGGTTTGTTGTAGAGGACTTAGGGTTTGTTTGAAAATTCATTTTTTTCTTTACCGTTATCAAAAGGTTTCAATGACTTTCCTAAGTTGTTTAAGGTATACGAATGCCTGTCGGCTTAATTCGCGTAGTGTCTGTTCCCGAGATATCAGGATAAAAATATCCTGTGTTAATCTAGACTTACTAATCTACACTAACATAGGAATTAATATCACTACATCTATGTATGGCATTTTAATAATATACTAGCTGTTGCCCTCGACTCCATCCACGTGGACTTTCATATAAACTTTGACCCCTTCCCTCCTTATAACCCTTTTTCCCGGTTGAAAAGTAGCCTATGTTTTGTCTCAGGCTCTAGACGATCTGTGTACCAAATTTCGTTACAATCAGTTCAGCGGTTTGGCCGTAAAGGGTAAAATTGTAAAAAGTTTCAATCCCTTGCGCAACCTTTTGGGGGTTGATTAAAAAAAAAGTAGACAGACTTTCGCATTTAAAATATGAGTATGGATATATATAAAATAAAATGCAAAGAAAAATGCCTCTTTTCATTGTTATGTTTTATAACAATGAAAAGTGTTGAGTTATCTCAACAACGCCTTTACCAATTTGGCTAATTTTGGTATTGAATTATTCGTTGAAGTCTATGGAAGGTTTGTACGTAGAGAGACGATAACCCCGTTTTCCCCCGGGTACGAGAACTACGCGGTTAAAACCGTGGGACACATCGAGTAGTATAAAAAAAGTAAACTCTTTCCAACCAATTCTCCTGTGGTTATTTTATGTAGATAGAGTAAGGTTTATATGATGATGATGTAAATAATACATCCGAGCGAAGCCGGGGCGCGTCGCTAGAGATTATAAATAGCAGCTGACAAAAACGAAGAGTCGGAATTGATTAAATGGTCTTCATGAAGCAACTTGATGCCTGAATCGTCTGCAACCCCAATTTCAGATGAGCAGACTGATCCAATTTGTTTAAGATTCGTTCTGCTGCAGTGTCTTAAGTTTTTAAAATAAAACAATTTTAAGAGAAAACATTGGGAAAATTATTATTTGTTACCAAGTTAAATAAATGAATTATTTAACGGTCTAGTGTATTGGACCCCCAAAATATTTTTTTTCTATTACGATTAGCGGCAATGCTGTTTATCTGAGAAGTCTTTAATAGATTACACGGAAAAGAAAAGCCACTTTGAAACAGTTTAAAATTAAATTTCTTGATTAAAATCTATACTAAATAATAATAAAAATGGATAATTCATAGCTTCATGGAAAGCACTAATTTATAGAGGAATTACATGGAATGAAAAATTGAGAAATATTTCATGTATACTATACTATACTACTATCTCATCTATACTAATATTATAAAGAAGTAAAGTTTGTGTGTTTTTTAAATTGTTTGAGGTAATCTCGGATCTATTGAACCGATTTTAAAAATTCTTTCACCAATAGAAAGCCACATTATTGCTGAGTGTCATAGGCTATATAAAAAAAACTGAAAAGCTTTTCGTTCTCCTACGAAAATCGTAATTTAGCATTATGCTTAAAAACCTGATTGTATTATTAAATTAAAAATAGATTTCAAACCTGATTATAATTAGGCCTTAACTACGCAAAACATAAATTAAATACTTAGGTTTTTTAATGAACTTGCATTGTGATTTGTTGATAATGGCTTTATAATTTGGCAGTTACTATTGATCTGATTAAATTAACTTTAAAGCGGTTTCTTCACGGCTCATTAACTCGAGACGTTTATGAATGATGACTACATAGAACATCGACAATCTAAATTCCCATGAATTGTGTACAAGTTCTCAATTAATACTACTGCGGGATGGATACGTAAGAACAATGAATCATGCTTTAAAAATGGAGACATTACATAGCGCTTCAATACAAAGTTTGATATCATATGTATATTTACCGCGTATTAAATCAGGTGTGAGAAGGCGCCAAGCGCAGTTTCATTCAGGCTGGCGCGCTACCCTGACGCTTAAACGTCAAACGATTTTGCCGCGCAAAGTGACAGTTCGTCTTTTTCGTTCAAATTTTTTTTTCTTCAAAATAAAAATCGCAATTTTCCAGCCAGTGCTTCCTTTAAAATGGGAAGATAGATACGTGGATTTTTGTATTGACTTTAATTTGCATTTCGAAAATAGAAAACTTTTTAGTGTTTTGTTAGTGTTAAGAGAGCGTCATGGCAAATACGTGAGTAAAATAATATTTTGCATATTCATTGTAGTAAAACCTTCGTGGTTTTACATTGAGAATATTAAAATTATAATTACATATGAAATAGTTAAGGATCGCCTTGCTTGTAGCATCGCCTACAATGCCTCTTAAATAAAATATAATTGACATTATTAAAATACACGATTTTTTAAATTCAGCTTAATTATTTTAATTTTTTTTACCTAGAAGATTTTTTTAATTCTATAAGACATTTATGTTCGTAAATGTGATTTATTAAAAAAAACGAAATCTTAAAATGAAGTTTAAATATATAATTATGTATGCTATACCGACTACTCATAAATAATAATTTTAACTCGTATTATTTCTATATCGACGTATTAAATTTAATCCATTCTCGCATACATATCAAATGATAAGGCATAATCAGTTCATATTTCAAAACAATGTAAGGGCTTAGAGCCTCGGAATTATGAAATATTGTACAGCCGTGATTCAAAATACGATAATAATTATCTGTGTGCCTTTTCATGTCTAAAATACTGAAGCGATTTTGATGAATTATTTACAATGGAATAGATTAGACTTAGAGCTTGATAAAAGATTGGTTTTTTTCCTTTCTACAAGTACCTTTATATATCTTTATTCAACTAGGCTTTGACTCGTTATGGTATTACAAAAACATTCTTTTTAAAAGGCAATTTTATACAGAGAAGAACAGACAAGAAACTCTGATAGTTCTTTTAAAATAAATCACATGACAGCTTATAAGTTCCCAATGTTACCAGTATATTAAATCCTTAAACAAATAACAGCCTAACTCCAAAACCGCGTATCTTAAAACGCGTAAGTCAAGGCAATTACCGTATTCAATAATATTATATTAAATAGAAATGTTATTAGCGCAAAATGTTGGAGACGCAAAAACATCCTAATTATTGTATTACCTTTAGCTGATTGTATACACATCAAGATAAAGTTGTATGCACAATTAAGAGCAGCACATGTTAATATAAGTAGTTTAATGTAATTTTACATGTATATATCTATTGTTTAAGCTTCTCAGTGTATCTAAATAAATAAATTGATTTCCGGTGCCAGACAAAACTACTTCTTTTTTCTTGTTTGTTTTATCATTTATCTCTTTTCTATCGTTTTGACTTGTATGTATGTGTGCTACCGCTACATAGAACACTTCTTTCGGTGAATTTGTATGGGTTTAACATATCTATTATATAATATCATTGACTGTATCATAAAATAAACAGCGCAAATGACGTAACTGCGTCGGAATAAACGTTTTTTTGCTAATTGACAACAATTTGCGTGATGACGCTCAATATTTGGCGTGTACTTGAAAATATCAGCGAATCGTGATATACATTTCCAGCTTTTTCCAATTCCTAGTGCTATAGTAGAGCGCATTTTGCGGCATAATAATTAATAATTAATGTTTCAACTGCATATTTCTTTAACTACTAAACTAAATTCTTTATTTTGAGTAAGATTAAATACAAGTAAGCCTATGAAGTATGAACCCATAGGCTCCCGAAGTAGTATGACTTCTCCCATTTAAAAGATGTGAAGATACTTTATTCATATATCAATCTCAAAAGTACTAAGTAGTGCTTTCGCTTGATGAATGCATTTGCATGTGCAGTGACAGAAAATTAACTTTATGTTTTCCTTTAATTTGACAACAATCGAAATGTCGCACAATGCTCTGTAATTGGAAAACGCTGTACGTTTGTTTCCTTTCAATTACGCGGGTGAATGTGGAGATGCTAGTCCATAAAAATATCACATAAATAAGAATTATGATCGTAATCAATTTTCATACATTAAAAAACTCGAACAATCGATATATCTTTCCAATTGAATCCATATTTATTTCCTACTGGCGCCTTCTACCTGCATGGCAAATTTCAGCTAAATAGACTTAGTAGTTTTTGCGTAAAAGAGTAACAAATATACAAACATCCTCACAAACTTTTGCGTTTATACTTCATAGTATTAATAAGGATGTCAAGTATTTAGAGACTTACCTTGGCTCAATTTAATAATGTTCATTTAATTTTTATAGGTAACACTTGGGAAATTTATTGTTTTGTTTTCGTTTAGAAAAATATAATGGGTATATTAAAATAGATACTGGGAAACGTTGGATCGAATTTATATTTTTAGTGTTTCAGAACGAGAATTAGACGATTGACTGATTATTATATTTTAAGGTTTAGGAAAATATATTTTTTATTCGATTATTTTATTGAATATATGTAAATGGTAGACACTCTGAAGTTTTGCTTATGTTTCACCAACGGCCATAGACAAATGACATAACAATCCAGTAGAATGTAGTGCACCCCTGCCCGGAGCAAAGTTCTGGTTAGCACTACATTGGTTATGGGCTGGCGTTTCTCTTACTATCGCGAGGGCGACCAGCTCGTCCCACCACGTCGTCGTAGAATAAAAAAAAGAATGACAAATCAAAAAAGTTTCACTGAAACCATAGAGTTACTTTTTACCTAAGAAATAGCGTTCAAAACTTTTCAAAGCTATAGTGATACTAGGTATATTTATAAGCTACTCCTAGGGCCTTAAGACAGCTCTGATTTTCCAAAAAATTGTAATCCCATAAATTTGGTTTCCTATACTAAAAGCGTGATTGCCCTATGTAACAGGAAATTATGTACAAAAAAAACACGTGGTTCCAGTGTTCCTTACTAATATCATAAATGAGAATGTATGGATGTGTGTATATTATAATATGTAATAGTACACTGAAGAATGTACTGACATTTACCATCCTTGATAAAAATGTAGTTTATATAAGAAAAGGAGTTATAACGGCAACACAGATAATGAAATCCATAAACGAAATAAAATTCGCATTTCATTAAGTTACATTAAAGCTACAGATTAAATTATCTTCACGAAGAAAGTGATAAGTTTCAATTAAGACTGGTTTTAAACATGGCGCCAGTTTGCGTTTGATTTTGGACTGGTAATTATAACTGACGTAGACATTGCAATACCGTTACTTTTATTTTTATCATTATTTGAATGAATAGCTGTCATATTAGTTAAAATTTAGCACATTGTAAAATACTCACATCCTTGATATATTTAATTGAATAATAAACCGTTACTTTACAATTTAATGTTATTTATGATTTTTTTATAAATATGGAAATAATTTTATTTTATTGCGCGAGAATTAACATTATTAAGTTTTTTATTATCTTGTCACAATATTTAAATAATCCTAGTCTACCTACGCTAAAAGAAATAGATTAATACTATAGACATTTATTTTACGACGTCCAATATGAAGATTAAATAAAACATTAAAATAGTACACACGTATTAGTATGTCAACATAGCACTTATCTCCATTAACATTTGCGCGCGAAATGTGACATTTCATTACTTTTTAAATTGACACACTATTTTATTTTTCACATTTTATAATGTTTTTTATTTCATCCTTAATTATTATTTTTAATGTTTTATTATTATTATTATTTGCATCGTATTATTTTATTCAAGAAGTATAAAATGTATAAAAATACGTATTTAAAATCAACTACATTTTTGAGATTAGCTCTGTTTGCATAAAAATCGCATTCCAGTTCAACGATAAAATAAAAAAAGGTATTTTATTATGTACCAGTTACCTGTGTGTGTGAATTTTAAAAATATAAAAGGCTTAATTAAAAAGGGTTTTATTTGCCACTTTCTTCATTTCTTTTATAAGCGGCCAGATTTATTTTGAAAAAGTTTATCGTTTTCGATCATAGATCACAGATAATAAAATGCATGAAGTTTATATTGACAATTCGGTCGTTGAACCTTCGTTCGAGTTCTTGGCTTTTTGCGCGGTTTTTTGTTTTCTAACTGGACTAGTCGTGTTAATGTGTCTGACTGGCGCCGGCTTAGCGGTAACAATTATTCGGATAGAATAAGAATTATATATTAACTTTTTTAGTAAGTCAGCTGTTTGCATAGCTGTAAGCTTAGAATTTGGGTTGTAAATGATTCACCTAGGTTGTTTATTTTTAATGCGATATAAATATCTTATGGACTATACCATTAGACTTTAATATAATCTAGCTTGTTTAATCGTTTAAAAATAAATTACTTACTAGACTTAAATATAGAGTTACATTAATTGCTTTTTCATATATTATTATTAGTATTTTAAATAAGTAATAAGCAACGTCACTAAGAACTGAAATAAATCCAATATTAACTTATTTCCTATATAGTTTAAATTGCCACCTAAAACAACATCTTTGCAACCATTATCAAGTAAATCAAGCTACAAAATATTTAATTTGTATATATAACACTAGGGACTTTAAGCTGGAAGTCAAAACAACTATTGTTTTCATATAGAATTTCGAGCTGGCATTGATAACATCGTAGCCTTGGCGTGCCGGGCACTGTTTGTTTACGTATGATGTAAACCAAGTGTCGAAGACATATTGTTTGTGGCCAGTATGAAAAGATGACTGCTGGAAAAAATAAATTTAAAAATATAAACTGTCACAAAAATATGTTTTATAGGTATTTTTGACAGTTTCTGTAGAGTCAACTGTCATGTTGAAAAAGTACCTAATGAATAAATTTTCTAATATGACACTTGACGTAGAGTTTTCTTTTATCTTAAAATATAAAATGAATCATAAAATGTTGGTAAGCGCAGAACTCTATAAAATAATTTTTCTTAACAATATTTCTTAATGATTCTTAAGCAAGAAAAAAATTGTAGTTGTATAATGTAGGTTATAAGGTTACGGATAGGTTCGGTATAGCGTGAACGAAGTTGCGTTGGCCCAGCAAATGAGTCTTAACATCTGATGACTCAAAGTGGGGAGCGTCGGTGTAGTGCACCCCTGCCCCGAGTTGGGCTTTATAGCAAAGTTCCGGGTAGCACTGCATTGGCTATGGGCTGGCGTTACTCTTACCATCAGGAGTGCGTCCAGCTCGTCTCCCCTCTACATATTATAAAAAAAAAATGCGGAATTAGACATTCTGTTACAGATGTTTTGATAAAATTAGTAGGTATTTAGATTACTTGTTAAATACGCATTGAACCCATTATAATTTATACGGACGTTTTTCTATAGTCATATGAACAACTGTATAAATACTAGTTTTTCTATAGATTGAGGCTACTCATTCCGACAAATATTCTTGTCTTAGTAATTAATAACTTTTGTTACTTCTTCCACGCCCTAAGAACTGACTGGCTGGCTTTTTTTTCCGCGGAGAAATGCTCGCGCATGCCTACAATCCCGGAAGTGAGAAAGACGGTTTAACCTATACTGCTGCCCATGCTGGCTTTGCAACGGGGGCGAAAACTAAGATAGGAAAAAAGCGACGCGACTAACAGTATGATAATTTTCACCATCCACAGAATAGGTATATAATTTTTTATTTTCAAGGTGACCACAGATAAAAATCAATGTCACTGTCATTTTAAACAGATTGTAACATAAACATTGGAAGATCATAAAAATAATCTTATCATTAATCTTCACGCTATCGTAACCTTCATTTTACTAGTAAAGATATTATTTCATTTTAATTAATATATTATGCGTCGTATGCAAATATATAATTTAAGTACCTACCTACCCCTTTAGTTTTTTATTTAATTACGATAGACTACTGAGAAATTCTGATGATTATGCAAGCACCTTTGCTTATAGTTTAAAAATATTTTTTTCCTTTAAAGGAAAAAGAAAGAAAGGGTTTTAAATGCAAAAAGAAATTAATAAAATAAAACAGATTACATTATACTCATAGTTAGCAAAAAGAATATTAGTATACAATTTCATTAGACTCGGTGTAATAATATTCTTTCAGAATATAAACAAATGAAGGAGCTGTAAACGAAAAACGATCGTAAAAGTTGATTTTTTATTAACCTCTCTGTTTTAACGTTCTTGTCGAATTAAATTACCTGCCGTTAAATTTTGGTTGTTACTACATTTTAATTTAGTTTTTTTTAATTGACATGTCATCAGTGATATTATAAGACGCAAAAACATTCCTAATTAGGACGTCTTAGCTTCAGGTAGTTTTATCAGATATAGAGACCTATCATTTTGACTTGTATGTAAGTGTGCTGCCGCTGCTGTGCGGAACACTTTTTTCGGTTGATTTGTATGGGTATAACATATTAAATATAATCATCATAATAAAGTCATGGTTTATGCAAATACATAATACTATTATGATAGTGTAATATTTAAAAGACGACAATTAACGACAAAAAAGCAGAGGTCTTTAGTTAAAATGTTATGTTTGATTTAAAAAGTATTTAATAAAATATAAATATTAATTTTACGGTTTTGGCAATATAACCTTTTTGCTGTACTTAATAAAGCTTATTTTCCCATGGAAGTCTCCCCCCGACACACAGACTCAAACGATTTTAAATAAAAAACAAAAATCGTTTTCTATACAAATGAAACATTCAGATTTATTTATTTTATAAACGTAAAAAAAACTTTTACCGTTCGATAGAGATATTTTATTTGAAAGTCAGTCTTTGATGTAAATAGGTCATTACTATTTGTACCAGGCTAGAATAAACCATGTGGAGATATGCGGAATGATGATGCTCTAATTCGCACGAATATTTATTATTATTTGACAGCCGTGAAAATGGGATTGCCGCTAAAATTTCGGCCAAGGTCGGTTCTGTTTACTATTTTCGTTTTTTTTGATACAGCTGCTTAAGTGCCGGGATGCGAGGTTTTTTGACTTTGCGAATCGTTTAGAATTTTTTTAGGTAATATAAATTGATTTTTTTACGACTTATGACATTAAGAACAACAAATGGAATTATAATACGAGGAGTAGTGCTTTTGGGGATTTTATTTTGTTATTCCTTAGCTTTATAAAACTACTTGGATAAAATTTTGTATGTGATTAATAGTATACCTAATAATAATAATAATAATATTTTCTTTTTTACGTTACAAATAACAATAACCCATAAAAGTACATTAAAAAAGTGATTCAGGACTTTTTACATGGAGTATTAATATCCTACAAATAGTTTTAGAATAAATAATTTTATTTTAAATTCTATATTAATTAAACTAATTACCGACCAAAACACCACTGTTAACGGGTGTTTGCGAGTGGGGATCCCGGGTAACTTCTCAGACTATTTGGCGAATAAATATGTAGCCTAGTTGAATAAGGATGATTAATATTTACTTTTAAATTTTGCAATATCGATATGCAATTACTACGTTTATTGTTAAGAATCTGAAGTAATTGTACAATATTGATTTTCGTTATCGGTGTTTCAATTAAAAGCAAACTAGGTCAATGCACTTTATCTTAAGCCTGTATGGATATTTCTTTGAAACAGCGCTATCTTAATTGATAAAACCTTTTTGCTGATATGTTGATACATCTTAAGTTGCTATTTTTTTAATATACATATATATATAGTAGAACCCGCTTAATTCGATTTCTCAGGGACTTTACCAAAAATGCGTCTTAGGCAAGAAAACGTATGCGGGAAAGGAAAAATGTATGTCCCTATGTACGTTTAAATCTTTAAAACTACTCAACCAATTTGCATGCTTTTTTATCAGATAGAGTGATTTAAGAGAAAGGTTTATTTGTATCATACATGCATAAATGCGGGTAGAACTAGGTACCGTAGAGGTGCACTAAGAAAGGAATTCTCGAAATTCCCGCGGGAACGGGAACACAGCTTATATAAATGTATACTCAGTCTAATCCAAAAACATCTTTCCAGAATGCAGATAGTAATATTCTGCGCGACCCTAGCTGTGGTGGTAGCTTACCACCGTCCGGACTTACCTCCAGGGCCCTATTGCGGGCTACCATCGAATAACCGGTGCTGTACAGACAGACGGGATGACTGTTCACATAGAATACTTGGTAAGAATGAAGTAATTAATAATAAACCATACTTAACACGTGCCGCATCACCCGAAAGTTCCTTTCTTCATCAAGCATTTCTTTAAAATTCATTCATTAAAATTATTTCTTCTTTTGCTTTAACATTGTTTCTACTTTTACCTAATTTTTCCAACAACTATCGCTTGGATTTGCCCCACGTAAGGTACAAAATCCTATCCTACTCATATTATGTCTGAAAATTTGTTAAAACATATGTTTCTCATTCTTAAACTCACAAACGACTGCACCGATTTAGTCGAAATCTGGTTTGTAAATAGGAGATTTTATAGGTCTTAAAGTACCTAAACTTTTCTTTAGACACTCTCTGCTACTGCGACGAGTTCTGCAACCGCACGCGAGCTCACGACGACTGCTGCCCGGACTACGAGGAGGTCTGCCTGGGCATCCAACCAGACCCTGGCTTCATCCACCAGCCTTGCAACTACAAGAACAAGCAGTACTTCCCTGGAGACAGCAGGAAAGAGGATTGCAATACTTGGTAAGTTTTTAGGACGATTTTTTTAAAGTATACTATTCTACATAATATAACAAAAGTTCTAGAAACGTTATGGAATTGATTATATACTAATGAATGCTATGTCATGAAAACATGCCCGAAAACAGTTTTTATATACTCCTTATAATGATAGCTGCCTGGAAGAGAACACTCTTTAGTAATAAGGTCACCAGTCGTCGTAATATTTCGAATAGAATTTTAAAGTAATATTTTCACTTTTTATAACATAATCGCCATGATATTCTTAAATCAATTAGCCGATGTAAAAATCACATTAAACAATTTTATATATCTACCCAAAAAACCGCGTTTACGCGTAACACGTAATATCTATCAATCAACGAGACTATTAAAAACTTAATTGCTTGTCAAATAAACTATTTTTTATAGTTTTTGTAAACAGATCATAGTTTTTACGACTATTCTTGTGGGCTGTCTTGAAAAATTCTTTAATATGAGCTACAGTACTGACCCAGTTTCTTTATATTTATGAGGTGCTCTTCAAACGAAATAATGCTAAGGTATTTTTGTTTTTAGATTGTGTTAATCTGAATGAAAATAGTTCTGAGGTATTTAGTTTATAAGACGATTATATAGATTACTTGCTGTGCCAGCGACTTCGCCCGCGTAGAAAAGTGAATTTGGGCAGCATTTTTGAAAATACCTAACCCGCGCCAACAAACGTGCAAGTTCAACGTGATTCTTTAAATTGCCATAACTTTTTTATTTATCAACCGATTGACATGAATTAAACACTAAATGTTAAGTGAAGCTTACCACAATATATCATTGAAAACCCCATCTAGAAAAATCATTGTTTTGGGTTCTATCTGAGGTGGTAGAGCAATGCAATACATTTGCACGAATTGGGCAAAGCTCGAACCGGCACTGAACCACCCTCC
>DWAJ01002663.1:0-16820 GCA_018238005.1 Eurema mandarina
CCCTTCCCAACCTAAGATCGCCCGTAAATTATTTTTCCTTTCATTTTCATCATATTTCCCTCCTTTTCTAATGGGTTTCATCCTATTATGATTTTTTTTGGTGTTAAAAATTATCGGCACTGGACTAGAGATGTAATTTAAACCAATAAATCAAACACTGTATATATTTAAATGCATTTATTTATGTATTTAAACAAATTGCAATAAAAAACAATCGAGATCCGAACAGGAATTTCTGTGTGAAGACAGCACTGAAAGCAAATAAGATTAAACTGTGTTCCCAATTATTGGTCTCTAAAGAAATTTCGTTTCTTTCTCGAAGAGGTAAAAGTGTAGGGGTCGAAAATGGCCTGAATTGCTTCGAGAAAAGGATAGGCCGTGCTGATTTTTGCTCGACTTGGCGGGGGCACTACCGTGCCCCCAGATTGTCGTCGAAAGACAAAGAATTTTTTAAAATTTTTAAGTGATGGCAAACAAGTTAAGGGGCATGAGGTTAGTCTAATTGTATGCGACTGCCTCCGACCATGAACTTTGCAAAGTTTCTTATGTATTTTGCTTTGGCGGTCTTTAAAAAAAGGATAGGACAGACTGACATTAACTGACTGAAAAAACTGGCGACACAATGTCATCTGATGAGATGCCAATACTTGGCGCCGGTTTTCAATGTCGGGCCAGCTAGCCCAAATCAGCTTAACTGCAAAAAGTTTATATCTCTTTGTCTTTTCTGTTTCTAACGATGGAAAATATAATTCAAACTATGCTTTTCTTTAATTCACAACTTAGCATTTTCCAATGTTTTTATTTGTTTGATTTTTTGATCACGTCTAGGGTTCAAACCCAGGTAATCATTCAGTTAGACTTCTGTGCAAATTATAGGGAAACATTTATTTGTGAAATGTTAGATTGAAACATTGAAAGCTTGTTAGTGATAAAAAAAACTAAACTGTTGAAAAGAAAAATAAATTCAGTGATAGTTGTTTCATTTCTGACATGTAATTACAGTACATCACACAGACAAAATACTTACGCATACCATTCAACTGGACCTGTTGAGAAGTTGCTTAATAGTAGCAATTTTATCACTGGAACTATGAACACTGGTATATTCATAAAAGGCATTAACCTAATAGTTGACTAGTGTGGCCTATTTTAGAGAATATTAATAAATTTTTTTTGTTTAAAATATTAAGTTTAAAAACTAAACACTAAAACTTATTACCCTTATCTTGGAAGAGGTTTCAAAAGCTAGCTACTACATACACTTTGTTCTGTGCAGAAATAAATAAAGTTATATTACTTGCTGTCATGGCACCAACAATAATCTCAAATTAACTACTTACTCAGAGTTCACCCACTAAACCACTGCAGTTTAATTAATAATTTAGCTACACTTTACACAAATGAATACTTAATACACAAACAATGCACTTTAGTAAAACCTGAATGTTTTTCTAATTAGTTCTTTGCAAAACCCAATATTTCATATAGCAGTGCATTCACCTGCTCAACACATAGCCACCAACTTAACTGCACTTATTAACACAACTCACAAGGTATAAAAAAACAACAACTGTACTTATAATTATCTATTTGTGTTCACACACACTACACATCACCTGATGACATACACTCATTAATACACTATAACTCATATTTGTTCTTATACACAGTAGGTATATTCAAAATATCCTAGCAAAACTACTTTATAAATATTTTTTTGCGAAAATTATTGCTTTACACATATTGATGTGATAGATTAAACACTTTCACAATGAATTAATATGTAACCTTCACATTATCGTACAATCACGTCACAATGGATCACTACACATCACAAGTTATATAATAAAAACTTTGCTTTTGAATGAAAACTATAAAAATAAACTTAATCTAAACTAGAATCATCTAAACATAATAAAATATGTTACTTTAAGCAGAACCACCCCTCACAACCACAATGACCAAGTGATCTTCTTTAAGACTTTCCTCAGTCAAGTTATGGCAAGTCCTCTTAAGTAATTCTGTTGAAAATTCGCAAGGTGGGAAAGAGTAAAGCACTCCAGTAGCTTCAGTCTCTTTATTTAAGAGAGAAATAACTCCAGCAGCTTCCTTTTGCTTTAAATATGAAACCAAATTTCGCATTGGTCTTGTTTGAATACTGGCATCATCATTAGATATGGAAGCTGTGGAGCCAGCTACACCTAAGAAAATTGCATGTGAACTTGAAGTAGCAATACGCTTTTGAACATCATCTAATTTTGGTTGGTCCAATCTTAGCCTTTGTGTAATTCTGAGTTGATTTTTCCCATCCTCATCCTTCATTAAGCTGTCAATAATTTCAGAATCGCCATCTGTGAGATGAAATTTAGTAGGGAACAGTGAATTTTTTAGGATTAATGCCCCATTCCAAATAGTAGTTGCTTTGCGTACTACTTCAGGTAATGTCCTAGCAGAGGAGAGCATTCCACCACTTCGACGCGGTGATCCATTAGAATCGCTATCTGGCGAGCGACGCCGAGGAGTTCGTGATCGAGAGCGGTCTACTCCAGGTTCACGTGAACCAGAACGTCGGATACGACCTTCATATTCACTGTCAGGCGCTCTACGCCACTCTTCATCACGATAGTCACCCGTTCCATGATAAACTCCACGATACATCCCACGACCACGACCGCGATGACCACCTCTTCCTCTGTAAGAACCTCCATAGCCATAACTATCATCCCATGTTCCTTCATACCCTTCATAGCCCTCAACTGGACGACCGTCTTCACCTACTGGAGGCACATATGGCTTTGGTCTATAAGGACCCCCTGTTCCAACATCAGCAAAGTCAATTCTTAAGCGCCTATCGGGTCCACCTAAAGGAAAGCCTCTCATTTCTTTTACAGCTGCCTGTGCAGCATCAATAGAATCATACAATATGTAAGCATGTGGCTCTCCTTTAGCATAATCAATTTTCTTTATTGCTCCAAATCTATCAAATTCTCTTTCTAATTGTGCAACAGAAGTCCATGGTCCAAGTCCACCAACCCAGACTCGAGTAGTAGGTGTTGCTTTACCGTATCCAATTTTGCATTGAAATTTGCCGATATATTGACCAGACAATTCAACTTTTGCTCTGTGAGCCATATCCAAAGTTTGATAACGGACAAAAGCAAAAGCATTACCTGTTCCTGGTGGTGGTCTTTTAATATCAATATCTTCAACAATTCCATAACGTCCAAAAATTCGACGGAGTTCTTCATCAGATATATTTATTTCCAAATTACCTGCAAAGAGAGTTCTCGTTGCCAGGGGATCATCCTCCGGCTGGACATGATGCAAATAGTTAGGAAATTTGTCCTTTTTGTTTTCTACTTTTTCAAAAGGTGGGTGATGGGGTCTAGGCATATATGGTCTTGGCATATAATGTGGATGTGGAGGGTGATGCATTGGGGGACGATGATGCATAGGGGGTCCATGGGGACCAGCAAGGGGGTATTCGTGCAAAGGGGGTCTAAAGTCTCTATGGTGCGGAGGCACAGCAGGAGGAATACCATACGCCCTATCTTCAGGGGCAGGTCGGCGTCTCTCGGGTACAGGTGACCAGGCATATGAGTAAGGACGATCATAATCAGGTGGTGTTATACTTCGTGGCCTGCTTCTGTACTCTGATCTGACAGGTTCATAAACTGGGTCAACTATAGCAACTTTATCATACAAAATTATCCTTGGTTTTGCATGCTTAGCATCCCTAGCATCTTCAGTACTACGGAAGCACACATATGCAACCCTTTCATCTAACTCATGAGAAATCTTAATACTAAAGTCACCAAACTTTTTATATTCTCTATAAAGTGTATCTTTAACAATCTCGTCCGAAGCTTTTGGATGTAAGGCACTCACACAGAGAACCTTATAATAAGGACGCACTGATTCTTCTCTTACTTCGCGAGACCGAACATAATCGTCACGATGGGGCGATACGTATCGTCCGCGGGGACTAGGTGATCGAACACGCCTTCTTACTCTTTCAGGCGTTGCACGCTCATCAGAACTATCGTCATATCTCCCCATACTACTCCGCGTCCTTTTCGATCGCGGGATACTATCTCTAGACGAACTCCTCTTCATATTGCGAATTTTCACCGTAATACGATCTCTATCTCTATCGCTACGCGGTAAGCCGATCATGAAAGCTCAGTACGTTGAACCACTATCTGAAATGCACAACATTACATGTCACTTCAAAATGTCGTCTTGTTCCAGAAAATTTACGCTTCACTTTAACAAGTCAGTTTTCTCTTACCACAAAACAAATACGGGATTGACACCACTTTCAGAGGTCACACTAATCCACCGCCACTTAAAAGTTGCAGTAAGAAGAAAAAAAACTAAGTTTCACAATTAATACGATGAACGAAACATAAAAATCCAACACTCACTGTACACACCAGAAGATCGATTCCAAAATGGCTTCGTTTCTTTAGTCGTCAATCGTCATTAATTGCAGTTTGAGGTCATTGTGTACAGAATTGCAAAGACTACAGACAGCCAATGTTGCCAATATATTTAGTTCAAATAATCAAGTTTTAGCCAAATTACTAAAATACAGATATTTTATTGAATCTCAAAGTTTAAAGTAAATTATTTAAAATATTGACCCGGGTCCCATATTTTTTTCTTTAGCTGCATATTAGTAATAATTCTTTTTTTTTTTTTTTAAGAAGATGGCGCTTCCTAATCAATAATTCGTTTATTAGTCTTACTTAACCAGATGTCAATTGTCATTGGGCTGTCTTTTAATTTGAAATTTGAAATATTTTGGTAATCATAATATGTACTTGTTTTCACGTAGGTATTTATTAGTTGTTATCTATGATCTCTGAGTATAAATAAATAAAACTTAAATTCATTTTTATCAGACGTTTCAACTGCCGAACTTTACATAAGTTGTAATAATGGATATAGTTATTCATATTAATAATCAATCCAATGGGAGGGATAAACTTGCGAGGTCGGTTATCATATTATATTAAAATGGGAATTGTTATTCCTTGCACTTAATAAATAATTTTTTTATTGCCAGGTTGTTTCAGTATGCAAGTCGGTTAATTTGGCATCAATTAGAAAGAAAGAGTGCTAATAAATATTCAATTGATCGAATAAAAAGTATGGAAAGTAGTTTAAGTACATTTAGAAAAGGTATGTTGTAAACGCTACTAGTAACATTTATGTAAACAATAATTCAATACAGCATGAATTTCTTGTAGAATTTCTAGTTCAAATGAATTTTTGTTTACAGTTCTAAGATTTGGAAGATGCATTGATATATGTTACCTGGCTTTGAATTCACTTAACATTGAAGACCCTTTTCTAAGGATATCATTAACAATAAGTAAAGTAGCACATTCTTTATTTCTTTTCTCTGATCACATGGTTTGGTTGACAAGAAGTGGATTTTTTAAAACAGATTCGGACAGCTGGAATAGAACAGCTAACAAATATTGGTTAATATCAATAATAGCCAATTTAGTGCGAGATTTTTATGAAATCTTACATGTTCTAGGTTTAAATAAAACTACATTCCTTAAGCCCACAGAGTTGATTGCGGGTTCAATCAGAAAACATGAATTGGGTGTTGTTATAAAACATTTTTATACCCTAATCAGTTGTCACAAAGACATATTCATAGATACTTTAAAAAATTCTTGTGATCTCTTTATACCTTTGACTGCATTAGGCTTCACAAAATTAAGTCCTAGTGCTGTAGGTGCACTAGGTACAGTTTCGTCTATAGCTGCATTAGTGACTATAGTAAAACCAATTACTAAACTAGTGCCTGCTTAAATGTTTTAAGTCTGACATATTATATAGTGCCAAATGATTTCCCAGGACTTGAGTAATATATTATGGTAATAAGTTCATAATTAATTGTACATTTACATAAAAGGTTTAAGGTCAATAGGTACTTATTTTTATATTTAAAGCATACTCTGAGTACATAATGAAAATAAGTTTATTTACTTTGTTATAGTTTTATCATGGTTTTAATAAATGGTATACAGCATTGTTTGTTTTAATTTTTTGTACAATTCAATATTTCACAACATAAATGAAGAATTAACAACTTAGATACCTAAATGTTTTAGGGTTGTTATTTCCTTAATCAAATGCTGTAATAATCAGCATAAACTCTACTGATATGAAAAGTACTTTGAAATGTGTGGAATACTTTTCCTTGTATGTATTACTTTTCCTGTCTTCAAGATTACGATTTATTATTGTTTGTTATTTAATGTGTTAGTAGTTGCGCCCCGCGGTTTTGCCCGCATTTATAGATGTATTATACATAAACCTACTTGAATCGCCCTATGCCCTTATGGCCTATCAGATAAAAAAAACTATGAAAATCGGTTGCGCATTTTTATAGATCTAAGCATACATACAAGAAAGCAACTTTGTTTTATACTACCTAGTACCAATATATTGCAATGATAGAGGTACATGAATACAGCTATGTTTCAACTAATGTCAATTTTATTAGTAGTAAGTACCCAAGTGAGTACCTAAGAAACTTTAATAAAAAGAATTCCTATTATTTTTCGAATCTGGTGAAATGATTTCAATTAGCGATTCTAGGAATTTTTGACGTTAACCCCTTGTTATACGTATAAGATTGTCCCCCTATTTTATAAAAAATAAGCTATGTAGTAATAATTTATAGTCTATTCTATGCCACTATAAAGTCTAAATTTATCATTCTGTCCTTACGAGTCTAATCTGTCAAAAATTCATCTGTTAACTGTCAATTACATTACAGTATTTAGTGTTTTATGTTTACTTTTAATATCAAGCATAAAACATTATATTTAAAAAAATGGCTCATAAAATGAAAGATGCAGCAAAAAAGTTTCTTCTTCTAGGTCAATGTGTGCCTACAGTAAAACAAAATGCGGCTAAAATTCGTGTAAAGAGGTTAGAGTTGGATGAAAATCTATTAATGGTTTGTACTACTTGTCTTAAATCTAACTTACTTGATTATAATCATGTAAATTTTGAATAAACTGTCAGATTTTACACATGAACTATCTTTATTTTTAGTATTTCCGTAAGGATGAGTTCTACTACTGCCAAAATCCAAACAACATGTGCAAGACAGGCGATATAGTTTTAATTAAAGCATTACCACATAAGTTAACCAAGTTAATCACACATGAAGTACAGGAAGTCGTATATCCATTTGGTGATGTCACAGATCCTGTAACTGGTAAAAAAGTTGCCAAGGCGAAGTATCGCGAGGATATCGAAAAACAGTCAGAGTTATATGGCAAGCTTAGTTCTGCGTTTGATTACGAGAAAGCACCGCCAAGAGGATGGCAGGATGGAAAGAAAGATTTCACATCTAAACCTACATACACTAAGTTCCATGTATTTGATGAAAATGATCCTTATGCAATTTAAATTTAGTTTTTCCCTATTGATAGTGTACTTTATATAGTGTGTAAATATAATTGTAGTATTTTATTGTTGTATGTTTTTACTTTTTACCATACTTATACTAGATTTAGATAAAAAAAAAACAGATATAACTGTAGTTAAAATTAAAGCTTGACTTTGTATTTTATGCTTTAATACTTAAGGAATAAAAAATGCTGCTTAAGTGGTCAATAGGAAAATAAACACTCTATAGAAATAACAAATTTAATAAACAAAATTTCTATATGCTGACATCAGTCCTGTGCTAAAAATTCTCTTTCTAAAGCAGCACCCATGAGGTTCCAAGAACTGTCATCATCATCAGGAGGTATATCATCATCTGATGTTGGTGTTGTTGGTCTTGGTCTCTTCCGAGGTGATGCGCCTGTTAATATTAAGAATAATCAACTAAAAAATAATTCAAAGATGGCATTATTGTTTTCAAAGAATATGATTGCAAATGTACATTTATATACTACTAGCTGGTGCTCGCGACTTCGTCCCCGTCAGATCTATTTCTAATATTATGTTATAGTGAGTCAATCTTAGAAGATAGACATATACTGTGGCGAACTTTTTTTAGATCATTTAAAGAGGAATAATTCTTTCATTCATATTTTTTGGTATCTTGAACCGTTTTCGCAGCACACGCAAAGGAAGCCCTCAAAGATGAATAATTTTCTCCGCTCTTCTGCTTCTTTTTTTCTTTCTTTGCTATCTTCGGTCCTATTAGTCGCAGCGTGATGTTATGTAGCCTAAAGCCTTCCTCGATAAATTATCTATGCAATTCAAAAATAATTTTTCAAATTCAAACCAGTAGTTTCTGAGATTAGCGCATTCAAACAAACAAACTCTTCAGCTTTATATATTAGTATAGATAATAGATATTAAATATAAGAAGTTCAACAACAATTTCAAAAAATGCAGTATTCATTAAATACACACAATTGACATTTTTACATACCTAATGTGTCAGAATCACTTGAATTTTCTTCTTCCTTATCATGCAACCTGCAAAAAAAAAATTAGTTATTAAATATTTTTCAGATATCCATAAGCTTTTCAAAATTTTGGGTTTAAAAATAAAATTACCTTTCTTGGGAGCTGTTTGATGTTTCAAGAGTAAGTAATCTATCCTCTGAAAGATTCTCCTCATCATCATCATCATCATGCGGTGGTTTCTTTTCTTCATCCGATGAACTTTCATCTGATTCATTAAAAATATCTTCTACCTGTATGAGGCAAACAAGAGTCAATTACTTATATATGTATTAATAAAGAAAAGTCAATGCTAATCTATCTATATAGTCTATCATGTGATCAGTCCTCTTTACTATGAGCAGATGTATTGAAAGAATTTAAGTAATCACTGGCAAGGTGTATTAAATTGGCAGTAACTCACTTAAAATTAGTGTTTACCTTAGCTTGTCACTTAGACTCAAAGAATAATTGAATTTAGAAACTATTGACGCACCTCTCTATCCATATCAGCAATGTCATCACTTGAGAAGGACAACAGAGGATTTAGTGTGTCCATGAACCTGCCAGAAGGGGTCCGTTTGCGCAATGCGGGGATCTGAGCTGGCGGCGGACTACTGCAGTGCGCGGGAGGTCGCCGGGCACTACTCTGTGGATACAAAATATTAGTTATTGAACAAACTTACAACTTGATTATATTTAAAAAAATATTGTATGAACTATGATTTAAATAATATTCACTGTTAGTGTTAACTAAAAAAAATAGGACAATATGGAACCTTTATAAAATAAAGACAGTACACTCTCTTTAAATATATTAAGATAAAACTAAGTGTATGTTATAATCCTTATATTATAATAATACATTTTTTCATAATGGAATTTACATTTTAATAACAATTTATGGATTGCATAATACTGATATTTTTTATTAATAACATAAATATTTATTAAGCTATTGTATTAGGGTATTCTGTATATCAAATATACTTGAAACTATGTTGTTTCACACCTGTCCACCCCTTTGTAGTGGGTATAGCCGCTCATCAACATGCTCCCATCTTTCAGCACAAGACCAAAGCCATTCTGGTGTTACTACATGCACTTTAGTCTTTCCTTCACCCATTCGCCGGCTGGCATTTACCTTGGCTGTACCTGTTTTTTATTTATATGGAATTATAATAAATAATCAATTGTACTGTATTAAGAGGTACATCTTATACGATTGCAGATATATCCAGCTCTTACTAAGTGTATTTTTTTCATAGAAAGCTTTTGTAGGTGTGCTATACATTAATAATAATAATGGATACTAAATTAGTATTTCTTTAAAAAAATCTGTATGTCACAAAAAGATGAATGCAATATGTGAAAATAATTGTTTATTACCTGATCTTACTGCAACTAAATGTGTTGTTTTCTCAGTGAAGTCCTGTGTCACTTCAGCCCCTAAGCTCCTAGCCACTAAAAAGGCTCTAGAGGTCTCTAATCGTTGATGAGTTGGAACAAGACCACTAAACACTAAACTGGTGCCAGCTAAAACTTTGCTTTTTACTTCAGGAATGATAAATTTCAAATCAGGTATACTCTTCTTGCCCATACTCTCATACATATCATAGAAATGTCTGAAAAATAAAAATTGTATGTTATCTATTGTTTTAAATCACTTCTATAATAAATTAAACCTTAATAATTTGTCTTTCTCGTATCTGTCTCCCATACGAAGCTTTAAATATGAAAGTCTTCAGCAGAAAATGTGTTTTATGGATTAATTAGTGAAGTCACATACAAACTATATTATGTAACTTGTATCTGAATCCAAAATTATTATTTAGTAGAATAACAAATACATACTTATGAATTCTCTTTAAAATATCTTCTAAGTATATTAAATAGTCATCAGCGTCCTCCATTTCTATCTGACCATCTAAGTTTTCTATCCAACGAGGCTCGGGTTCAGATGCTCCTAGAGAATTTTCACTACCCTCCGCTTTTTCAGTTGCAGTTTTCTCTTCCCCTTCTTTTTTTTCTTCTTTTTTATCTGTTGTTACGTTATCCTTCTTATCTAAACTCTCTTTAGTCTCATTTAGACTGGCAATATTCTTGCTTGCTTCTTTGTCATCTTCTTGCTTAACTGGATCAGCATCCAATGTTGGTAGTTGAGGTATAAGAGAGCCATTTTTAACACTTACATTTTTTGTCTTATCATCAACTAAAAATTAAATAAGTTATATTAATAAATGTTTAACAGATTTGTTAAAATATTTCTATATTAAGTTCTAAAAGGTTTTCATTTTTAAAGGTAGAATATACATACTGAGAGGAGGGGGAGCATTGATATCACCAGTGGACTGAAAGAATGAGTATGGTCTCACTTGAATTAAATTTGCTGCATGTTTCCATACATCTTCTCTATCATCGATGATGCAAACCATGTTGTCTCCACAAGGAAACAGAGCCCTAAAACACAAACAAAACATAAGTATATTCTAAAAATTGCTATCACTCTATTAACTATTCAACTTCTACTAAAACATTTTTAAATGGAGCTTTTTACATGTTTTTTTTTTCTAATGTTAAAAAGTATCTTACTTTAAATTAGCAGATTTTGTTCTAGCATCAAAACATTCATCTCTAGAGAGGATTCTGTGGGAAAAGTACTTTTTCTCGGGATCTAATAGTTCAGTAACAGCATGGGCATACTGTCTCGCCCCAAATGTACACACATGCAGTTCATAGTTTTTAGATGCAGATTCCAAAAATTCTTGGGTCCTTGGTCTTAATCTTGTGTGACACCATCTACCAGGACTACCTGGGCCTCTTAAGAAAAAGTGAAGAACATCCTGGAATTGGAATAAATATCTTATTTCATTTTTTTCAATACCACTGACATTAAACAAATGTCTATTTACAACACAAATAAAAGTTCAATTGATTTAATAGTAATTTAGATTCTATTACCTTAAAGTTAGGAGGTATATCATCATTAGTTGTATGCACAAGAGTTTGATCCAAATCAACTAGCAGTACCAATTTTCTATCTTTAAGTAACCGTTCAGCATCTTCCCTTCCTAATTTCTGGGCCAATTCCTCTGATACCTTAGATATAATAAAAAATTGTTTATAATGTTTAACATTACAAGAACTTCGTAATTTTTTACTACAAGATACCAGATCTTCTCAACATGGTATGTTAAGCCATTAAGTGTATAATATATCTTACTTTTAATTCAGGTACAGAATGAACCATAGGAACAACAGCAACATCCTGCTTTTTCCTTTCCTCGGCACGTAAGTCGGCCCCACATTCGGCGCACATATCTTTCATTACAGTGGGATGTCGACATTCTTCCAAATCGGCTAGACATGTCCTGTGAATTAAAGTAATTTTATTATGAAACGTAACTTTTTAAATAGATCGGCACTCGCCGCTTCCAATAAGTTTGATTTGGCGCGCACGCATGACATTTAAGTAATTTTTAGTTTGTTTTATAGCCGTTACTACAAAAGACGCTTTGGCTTATAAATACTATCTTTCAGTGTAGAATTAAAATATCAATATATCAATACTATAAATATTATAAATATAAAAATAACCTCAATTATTATTTATTTATTTATACAAAACTTGACGTCACTTACCCAGGCTCTGCAATGTCCCCTTCTTTCACCTTGAGGGATAAGATAGTACCAGCACGTAGAGCCTTGAATTTCGTTAATCCAGTGCTGCTGCCTGATGAATCACTATATAAAAATAAAATTTGCCCTTGCGATACAAATGCGCCTTGTTTAACTTTCCATTTTTCTACTTTTATAGGTTTTTCGCATGGAACAGAAATAGACATAGTTTTGTCCGCCATTTTGAACGGAAATTGCGCACTAGATATAATTATAGGCCTGTTATTGGTCGAATTACTATCTTTTTGGCGGTTATTTAATAATGTCCAATAAGAATGAAGACATGATATATTGATCAAATTGTGACCAATCAAATCATGTTCATAAGAGAGTACATTACCACTGCAAATAAAACATATTATTTGCCACGTGCTTTTGTTTTTAAAAAGGATTTTACGTTTTCATAAAGACTATTGATAAATTGGCTTGGGATATCCATTTATAATAGAATTTAAAATCCTTTTTAAAAAAGTTGATTTACGGCGATTGGAAATCTCATATTTTATCTGTGCTTTGGCTAAACAATTTCTCTATAAAAATAAAATTTAATCTGTTATTTTCAATGTTGATGTAAATCTTGTTGTCTGCGGTCTGTCACCAAATGACTAAACCAAAGGAAAACAGTTTTGTTGGAATAACGACCGACTTTAATTATTTACTTTTAGTTTGTTTTGTTTGAGTACTTTACTAACGCATTAAAATTTAAACATGACGGATGAAAATATAACAGTGAGTGATAATTCTGATTTAGAAGATATAAGCGCACCAGAGCTTCGTGGATATTTGAGTAAATGGACGAATTATATACATGGTTGGCAAGATAGATTTATAGTTTTAAAGGATTCAACATTATCGTACTATAAAAGCGAGCTCGAGAGTAATTTAGGATGTCGCGGTGCACTTTGTTTAAAAAAAGCTAAAGTCAAGGTGAGTCAGTTGTTTTGTACCTATAGTAGATCAAATTCCACAATAGTGTGATATATAAATTAATTTGTCCTTGTAGATGACTTTAGTATATTTTTTAAAGTTACTTAATTGTTATGGACGAATGACCGCTGCGTTTATTGCTTCAGCAATCATGAATAAATTGTTAGTAATAAAAAAGTATTTACCTACTTTAATAAACAATGAAATGATCTTGACAATTTCATAAGAGTTTGTTTTTATATTTTTTAAATAATTTAATAGTGATTTATGATATTTCAGCCACATGAATTTGATGACTGTAGGTTTGATGTGTCTGTAAATGATTGTGTATGGTACTTAAGAGCCGCAAACCCAGAAGAGAAACAACATTGGATTGATGTATTGGAATCATTTAAGGTATGATATAACATTGTTAAATATTTTGCTATTACTGTAAATGTAAATTCATAAAATTGTACCTTAAACTGGTTTTACTCAAGGAAAATGATGGCATAAAGTTTTGCGGAAAGTACAAGATTCATATACTTTATATGCTATTATTAAATAATAAATCTTATATATAATCTAAAATTAAGGTTATATAAATAATTATATAATAAATAAATTTATATTTAATATAATAATTATAATCTGAAGACTTAAATCAGATGCATATTGCATCTGATTTAAAAACAGACAAAGTCATGTGATAATACTACTTTATAAAATATATTATCTCTTAGTATATTATGTATTTATGGTACCCAGATATGCTTTCATATTTATGATTATATTTCAATATTATCAGATTACATTTTATAACTGATAAGGCCAACAACATTCCAATAAAATTATTTATGACTCATGGTATTGCCGTTGGAATATGCTATATGTCTATTAATTATTATTAGATAGTGTTTAACTTGGTATATAATTAAAAACATAGTAATACTTATACTAATTATGTTATTCATTATTGCTCTACAATTTTTAATAAAATTATTATGAATCATAGTCTAAGTCAAATATATCTTTATTCAACTACACTACATATTATAGCAACAAATTTTTATCTATATGTGGATAGTTAATTACCAAATTGAGTTGATATAACTATTGCAATAAAAACCAATGTGACTTTTAATAGAGATTAAATAAGAAGCATTTAATAGTTTAAATGATATGTGTAGTAATCTGAAATTATATTAATACATTTAAATTATACAAGTATTGTTACATATTCAATGTAATTGTGAATTATAAAAATTATAATAAATGTTGTATAGAAGTAAGTGAAAATAAGAGTTTAATAAAATAACCATATTTAAATATTTTGCAGCAAGTGGAATCAGGGTATGGGACTAGCTCAGACAGCAGTTCTAATGGAGGTGGACTCAGAAGGCATGGATCTATTACATCCCTTCAGTCAACTGGATCACATGGTATAACTATTTTAATTGATTAATCCCTTATTTTTATGTATTTAGCCATATTTATTAAGTTAACAAACTACATTGACATTTGGTAGATATTAAATGTACTAGTAATTATAAATGTACTAGTATTCTGTAGAATTGAAGTATCAGATAGAAAAGTCCTGATAAAAAATGATAAATACAAAGTGCTTATCATTGGGTAAACACTTGATTGGATTATTATTGTTTAATGTCTAAATTAAAACCTCTCCCAATGATGATGTAAAATCTTAGATCTGTAATATGACGACCACTTGGTGCAGTGGTAACGTAACTGCCTTCTGTGGCAGGGGTTGTGGGTTCAATACTGACACTGCAAAAATATATTTGTAATTTACAATTTGTATCTCTGTTAGTGTACTTATGTATTATTTGTATGTATGTTTTTATAAAAAAAAAACGTATGTATATGTATTTTATCTTGTTGCCTTAACACACGCTCTTTGTGTGGGACTAGATGGCGCTGGTTAGAAACATCCTGTAGTATAATGTAGTTAAAAGTTAATTTCTTGTCGGACTTTTAAGAAATATGTGCTTTCAATCCTATCCTACTATTCTTGCAAAAGTTAGTGAAATTAAAAACGTGGTTGCTCTTCACTCAAAACTTACTGATTAGATTTAGCTGATGTTTGGCATAAATAATGTTGCCATATATGTACAAAGGATACTTTTACTGGTGTTGTAGCATGTGGCTAGTGACATAACCAATTTCATTGTTTATGTCTTTATCTACACAGGTCGTACATCTCTACGTCTGGCTGAAAAGATTGCCGAATTGGAGACATACAATGACCTGCTGTCAAAACAGGCAATTCAATTGCAGCAGTATTTTGACATGTGCGTCAATACCTACCCACAGATAACCGATGAAAATGAAGCTATTGATGCTGTAAAGCTGGCTGACAGTAAGTAATAAGTTCTAAAATGTTAAGGTACCTATAAGTTTTTATAAATAATATATGTGATGTAAATATATATTATCTAAGCCTAGGTCTATAATCTATATACTATACTACTATTAAATACAATAAAAATAAATTAATATTCTTGGAACTAATTTTTTGTTGTTTGCGTTTTAAATTTATATTCTGACTTTATTTTATTGGTTGTTACAAGGATGAATTTTCTTAATAAATAAGCAGTGCCTTTAAGTAAGTGTTTGCAAAACATGTTGTTTTAATTTTTTTCAATAACACATTGTTGTACAGGCTTGGAGCAAAAGAAACATTTGGACGGAGTGCGAGCAACAAGTGCGTCGTTCCGGGCGACATGTGGCGCCACTATCGCGACCGTGCAACACTGCGTTGATCTGCTGCGTCGCCGCGAGAAACACGCCAGACAAGCGGAGGAATTGTACATGTATGTGTTTAATGAATTAATTAATTAATGCATTATTTATTATAATATGAAGTTGTACATACATAAAGAGAGAAATGCAGTAAAATACTGACGTGTAAATGGCGGCCTTATAGCTATAAGACATTTGTTCTAGGCAACCAAAATTGCTGTATAGTGTATTGTTTTTTGATATTTTCATAGATTTATGTTAATTATAAGAAACAAACTTTTTTGCTTGAAGTCGGATTTGTTAAATGATTTTATTATTTGAGACGTTTTGTGTAAATTTCTTTAAAGCATGTTATTTTCTCTAGGGCTTTAAAGAATCAGTTATCGGAGGTGCGATTGGCATCGAAGCCTGGTCCAGATCACGAGGTGAGTCATAATTTCAATACAGAAATTAATTTTAAATTATCATTGCATATTATGTTTTGTTAAAGGTGTATTATTGGCTGTAACATAATATAAGTGTTTTGAAATTAACTAAATGGCGGGCTCAAAAAGTCTGTAGAATTTGTTTACACTTAATGCTGAAATATTATTATTAGAAATAAGTGATATGGCAGAGAACAAATAAGTGAAGTATTTTAGTGTTAAGATGTTTTGTAATTTTGTATGTTTTAATATTGTTGTACCATACTATCTTTAAAAAGTGTCTGTTAAGTAATGGTGATAAAAAAACCTTTATCCTACATTATATCCCTATCTTGTTGTTTCTTTTCGCTTTAAAAGCCAGATTCACTTAATACCAAACGAATCTACTGCTCATAATTAATATAAAAAGAAATAAAAAATAGGTATTTCAATTAGTATGAGACAGATTCTTAGATAACATCAAGCATTCTTCGACCTCATCGTCCTAATCGTCCTTGACGGCATTCTAAATAACACAACTGCAAAAAAGCGCCGCGGCATTGAGTGGGGCTTAGGGAGCATCCTCGAGGATTTAGATTATGCCGATGATATATGCCTCTTAAGTCACAC
>DWAJ01002664.1:0-16816 GCA_018238005.1 Eurema mandarina
AAACCACTTAACCGATTATAATAAAATTTGCACACCATGTGCAGTTTGATCCAACTTAAAAGATAGGATAGCTTACATCCCGGTATTGCCCCGGGAACGGGAATTACGCGGGTAAAACCGCGGGACAGCAGCTATATATATAAAGTAAGGAAATGGATAAATTAGACTATATTATTAAGATATTTTGAAGGTCATACGTTAAAGATCAGTACATATATACCTATATATCAAAGCTAGCAAAAGTGGGTTAATATGTGACGTGGGCATCACCGGCCACAGCTAATGTACCTCTTGTATTTCTGATCATCTATCATAGTTTATCACATTACCAGGTGATGCCTTGCTAGATAGTTGCAAGTTATGATTGACGGGTATATAATATTCATATTACAGGTTGCAGTTACTAAGTAGATACAGTGTCAATATAATTTTATTTACAATCAATCTAATTAAGTTAAAGTAAAATTTATGCTGAATATATTAAGTCATATTTGTTGAATTTTTATCTTGATTCATTAAACACTTATAAAGAGTTGAAATCTTGCTTAAATTTTAAGAAAAAGTGAAATAAATCGATTTAACAATCTTAAACTTCTAGGGATAAATTTGAAGCTATTATTTATATATTCTACATCCGCGGGTTGCGGTACAGACCGTATAGTTATATTTAAAGTTTAATTAGCACAGTTACTTTGATTATTGCCTAACATTTGTTACTTATGTGTGGGATGCAGACGTATACATAGACAATAGTAGGAGTTGTTGCACAGATATAGCGTGTAGCAATCGATCGCGCTGTAAGTGTACAGAATTAAGTTTGTAGATCATATTTGTAATTAAATTTATTTTTTATTTATTAGCATATCTTTAGATGATAAGGCTCACATGGCCTTTAAGCTAAAAGATCTAAAAAAGAAAAGTAAAAGTGTACTGTATAAGTAATTTTTGAATATAAAAAAAATCATAATGCCTTAAAAAATTAATTACTTTGACATGTATACAATATTTTCGGAATAATATTAAATAAGTTATAATACAATAGAACAATTTTCCTTTCAATTATACAATTTGTATTTTTAATATATCAAAATAATTAATGAATTAATATTTATGTATTGGTGATGCAAAATAATTACATTTTAAGTTTGTGAGTTTATGGGGATAATTTTTAATTATAATTTGTTTTTACCATACAATTTACATTATTTGTAATAGTCATGGTATATAATATTTCGACACGTAACATTTAAAAATATTCATTTTACCCAAGATGAATCTAGCTGTGTTAAAATTCATTATTTTTAAACTGAGTGAGTGATAATTTCTTTGGCTGGTAATACTATGTGGTAATTGACAGAGCTAACAATTACCCAAAAACTAAAACGCAGTTTAAACTCATGTAGTACATAACATTAGGACGTTAATCAAGTTACTCTGACAGTTCGGAATACAAATCTGTCAAAATGACTCGACTTAACTGTACTTAAATTTGAAGTGCTTTTCAATATTGGGCTGTTAAGACATAATAAGAAATTATATTTGTATAATTTTCTTTATAATAGGTATATTAATAAACGATAACTTTAAGGAATACAAATAACTATCATATGAAACGCAAGCTGATTTACTTAACAAGTAAAACTGCAAATTTACGACCATAATAATTTAATCACATACAATTAACTTTTGGCCCGAAATTTCGAGGATATTGTAACGTATGGAATAATTGAATCATTTAAAATTCAACTTTTATATCAATATACGTTGAACAAGGTCAATGTAGCGGTCAATTGTATTACCGCGTATAGTATTACCTTCAGTCGAACTTATTAAGTAATATCGACGGCATTGACGTTTCCTTAAACTAGTCATAATTAGCTCAATCTTGCATGACGAGTTTCTTTTACGCCATTCGTTACATCGTAATAAACAACAGTTGAAAGAACAGTTTAAGTTGCTATAGATATGATTGGTAGTAGGTAATCTTTTAACGAAATTATAATAACTACACTCTTTTTTGTGGGAAATGCGCACGCATACCTTCAGTCTCGGGGTAAACTGCAGATTACGTCGGACTCCACCCGAATTAAACCCCAACTTTACGCTGTATGACAATTGATAATTATGTACTGAGGAATCACCCGTGATTTACCCCATCGCGTATTGATGTTAATTGGAATTTTCCATACAAATTATCATAGAAAATAAAGGGCTTTAAACCCTTTATATCGCAATAAAAGATAGCCTGTGTCTTTCCCCAAGCTCAAAACTGTGTAGCAAATTTTATTAAATCAGTTCAGCAGTTTAAGCAAAAATTTTAAGGAAATGATGACCTATTTTTCAAAGGTGATTTCATTTAACCGTGAATATTATTCACAGGACACATTACATGTAGTTCTTACTGACCCCGGGGTCATGATCAAACAAATTCTGATTGTCGTCGGACTCGATATTTTTTAGTAAATATAGTTTTTTTTTATTAAGATCTAAACATAGTATCTAGGACACGTACGTACTTACATAACTTTCCAAAATACACTGATACCTATATCAAAAAGCGTTACGTAATACAATTGTTAGTTTAAAAAAATAACTATGAACATTTCGGTAAATTACGTTTTATATAGACCTTGAAAAAATCAGTGGACTATAGCGAAGTATTTAGACAGTGACTTCAATTTATATACTATAACGAGTTAAGATTCAAGAGAATAACTGATTTTGTAAATAATACTCGTATAAATAGGACAGTTTATTTCAAAAATAATTTTAATTAACGTATCAATTAAGGTTTTTTGTTAATACGTAATATTTTGTTTCAAGTTGAAATTCTTAATTAATGTCTGAACGCTTAAGTGGGTATTTTTGATTTCATATAAAATCATTAGCCAGTTTAAATGATTTAATAAATTCCGTATAAGTGCTCATAAAAACAATCAAATACTATATACAACATATAGACGTACACACTCACTCTCAATTCGCACACTGTTAAAATGTTTATTTGTTAAATTAGTACAAATATATAGGTACGTTCTAGCCCTACGAACGCATATTCAACCGGTCCGCAAGTTTCAAGGTTAGGGTCTGATGATTCCGGTTCGGTGATCGCGGACCAAATGGCATTCGCTACTCTGTGACGTAATAATTATGCGTAGGGCTACCGACCCATTGAATACTAGGTATATTCAAAGAATGTGATGATTCATTTCCATGGCTGTATTTGTTGACTTTTGGTCATTATTATTTATTTATTTTATAATGTTAAGTTATAAAATAGGCAATTAAAACGGTAAAATACCTACATAACTTTGTGATAGTATAACATTAAGATGTAGGCCAGATGACGTAGATAAGATAAATTAAAATGACTTTTATTTACAAAATAATTAATTTTATAAATACGCTGTTCAGTGTATAGTGTAGTTGTACACCCCTAACAATCTTAAGGTCCTTCTTTGGTTGTTATAATTATTTTGAAACTGGTATGCTTTTGTGATTTGTCTACCGGTCTTTTTAAATATAAACAAGTCTGTATGGGCCACATTTATATTTATTTAGTTGTTCTAGTTTATCAATATTTAAAATTTCCCGTTAATGTTATTCGCTATTATGTAACCATTACTCCATTAATTTGTTCTCATTTCTAATTTACAGTGTCATTACCAGCATGTCGTTATCACGATATATTTATTTTGTCACGTACTGTATACCTATAACATTATTGCTATGTCAGGTAGTTTAAAACGTAGAATAATAAATATAGCCTCACATAATATCTTTGTGGTAAATAAGTGCATGAGCAGGAAAAATGCAAGAATTAAAATAAAAACAAGTAAACAGTAAACTATATTTCCTATTTTATCTATTGCGTATTTCTTTACTTGAATTCGAAGCGAATAGTTATAAATATCATAAGAAGATCTTTTAAGATGAAAATCGTAAAATGAAATCACAAGACAATCTAGATCATGAAATGGCAAAATAAGATAAATATTAAAGAACGATAAGAATAAAATCCCGAATTATCAATGAACGTGGTGCGTATTGATAAAACATTGATAAGTACCGCTTTATCGCCGTTAACATACCTGCGATGTTTGTTTTTTCTCTTAAATTTAAGGTTAGGGCACTTTTTGAAGACGGCAAGCGGGACATCCAAGAATCCCATAATCACACGAATATCACAGATAAATGTATCACAACGGTTAAGGTAATATAGCGGCGTACGCAGGTGGTTTTATGGAGGCGCGAGCGCCGTGACTAAGCGCTCGGTTGCGCGACAAGTCGCCGGCAGCGCGGAGTCTGGGCACCCGCGCTGTTCCGCTGACCGTCGTCCGCGAGTCGACACGTGCGTTGTGCGACACGCTACAATGCATTCGACCACTGAACGGTGAACTGCATCGCTCACTGCTCTGAGGGTACTCTGTATGCAACATCATGTACGTGACCGTTGCTAGACACAATTCGTTTTTACCCAGTCAGTACCTACCGTAACAATTGAATGTTGATCTATAGTATCAAAGTAGTAGATTCTATAGTATCAAACTAATTCGCAAAATATGTTGCGAAGTGAAGTGCATGGCTCGAGAACTGTTGAAGTTATTTCAATATATTATGTATATTTTTTAGAATATTCATTTAAGTACAACGATGGTCCCTATGCAGAAAATATCAGGGTAGGAGTAGGGTAGGTATTAGGTTACACGTAGGCACTTAGGTTAGATAAGCGACAAGCCAGCTAGTTTTTAATAAATATATAAATTGTAGGTATAATTCAAATTTAATGTAAACTAAGTACAATAACATTAAAAAATTGAACTAGTAGTTCTGTAAAGTGGAGATCACGAATAATAATTTTCCCAGTTCTCCGAATCAATTTAGTTATAACTTTAAGCTAGCTTTGCGGCTTGCATAAAAGTTAGTGAATAGAAGCCTTTGCCACGAATATATGTATAAAGAATTATAACAGATGGTCGATAGGTATTTAGTAATTTATACTTTGCTTATTTAAGACTGTAATTGTTAACAATTTTGTCCATTGAATTTACATATGTATATATGTATACATGTATATGGAAACATCTTATTCCCATTTATAATATAAGTATGTATATAAAAAATAAATTACTTTGTAACCGGTACCTGTTACTTTCCTGATTTTTTTTTCGAAATCGTTCAATTTTTATCCCGCTTTTTACGGAAGGTTAAGATATCTATATTTAAATCACCGGAATTGGTTCAATTTCCTAAAAATTATTACAACATTGTATTATCCAATTCACTATCGCTGCAACAAACTGGAATGTGTATATTTAACGAAATCAATAAACTACACGTTACTACGAAAAGTTGCTTTTAGACTTTTGTCAGTTTTGACGAAAATTGAAACGAATACTGTGTCTGTTGAAATTTTTGCGTTCTTTCATCACAGCCAACAGTAGGTATCTACATCAAAGTACTAGGTAATTGTTATTCGCTATCTTATTTATTTAAATAATAATAAATATTCGTTTAAGATTACCTATGATTATTACAGTTTTGTTCTGGAGGGTCATAATTATGAAAGTAGTTTACCTATTGAACAGATAGTACGATCGAAAGTATTATCATCGAACTAAATTATTCCTAATAACCTACGTAAGTATGTTGTTCACAGAGAACTACTTAGGATGTTTATTAAATTCCAAGAAGAATCCTCAAGAACATTTTATAGTAACTATCATCAGAAAACACTCGATGTTTGCTCTTATCTTTAACGTTAAGTTACTCGCTATATAAGCTCAGTTTACTTAAACTTGTAGGGTAAAAACTCGTGAACCCCGACATTTTCCTGCATTATATTTTGTTAGTTGTTTATTATTCATATCTCGTTCGTATAGTTTATGTTTAAATCTACCTTGGGAAAGCATAATATATCTTCTAATTAGGAGCCGTAATATAAGGTAATTTTTAAAGTTATACTTATAATTAAAGTCGTAGAAATCAATATTCACAGCATATATTTGTTGTAAATAGCTATTGAATATTAAGCCGTCGATATAATGAAAATGAAAGTAAAATGACAAAATCGATATAGCGTCGCCTGGAAATTCCAACCCACAATTAGTAGGACCGTGTGTACGTTTTTGTCATGCTAGCGATAAGCGCTTTTAAAAATGAAACATTATTTGTACGGGTACTTCATTTCTCGTATATTTGTCAATAAGTAGAATAAAGAGATAGATATGAGAATGGAAACTGAATTCGGAATTTAATGTTTGAAAAACGATGTTATATTTTACTGTTAATATAGTTTAGTTTGCTTAAGTTTTTAGACAATGTATTATGGTATTCCTTTAACGTCTCATAATAAATTATATATAACTGTCACGGTGTGGAAAGCACTTTACAGATTGTCTGTATTTCCGCGCAACTTACAGGTAATTCAAGACTATGAATAGTGGCATCATAACTTTAAATATTAAATGTAAAATCTTGTCTGCCCGTGGAACTAAATGAAGGTAAATCCGCTGCCATATTGGTGACGTATGTGTAAATAAATTAAACAAGCAACGTAGACTCGCTAATTGTATTAGGATACACCTTAAGAAATAGTTAAAAGATCTCATATAATATCTATAAGAATATGCTATACATATGTTTTACATATCAAACTGTAGGTACCAGAGAGGAACCAGTAACAGCTCCAACCCGCGCTAAATCCGCGAACTTAAAATGTGCAATTATAAAACGGTAATTTTTTCTACTTCTTATGAAGTATAAACCGTTTCATACTTCGAAAAGTCGTTATCGACTGGACCGGAATTATTATACAAATCCTGACCCCTATACCCATTGAATCTCACTACGTTAAGACTGTCCTTTCTTATGACCGACGTCCTTACAAAAGACGAAGTTATTAGTACTGTTTAAAATTGCTTAATAAAATCTATATTTATACAAATAGAGTAAAACATATATAAAGTATATTTTATTAAGATTTTGTGGGATTCGATTTTTTAAGTAATGCAAAAGTTGTAAATATATTATATAAAAGTGATATTGAATGTCTAGTTACTAGTTACTATAATGTATTGATTAATACCTACAATATTTAAGCAACACACACTAATGGCTTTTATGTTTACCCAAGCGGTATCAACGTGTAGCGATGGAGCCTGATCAATAGATTTCAAATACAAATAGATTTTTTTATAAGGGAAATGCCTCGCGAATGCGTTGCCAGCCACCAAACGCCACCTTAATATAGAGAAGGGAAGGGAGGTTAAAGAGTGTTGAAGATGGGAAAAGGGAAAGGAAATATGGGCATCTGGTGGACTCACGAAGATACCGAGATATGATAACTTGACATCGCTTTTATGTAGGTAGTACAACCCTTAAACAAGGTGCCGTTAGGGTGAAATGGGTCGGCCCTTTTATCCTATCGGTTATATAAGTACCTAGGTTCTTATGTAAATGCATGTTGTTGCTGCTACGACTATGCATCAGTACCGCTCAATCATTGACAACGATAGACATTCTTGTGCCTAATCCCATTAGGTTAACATCCAAATGTGTGAAATTCCGAGAGAAACGATCTTGCTTCTTGAAGCTCTACATAGATTATTTTGGAAGCCAATCGGAACATATAAAAGGGATTTGTGACGAAAGCGAATAGTTTTAAAGTTAAAAATCTCGCAATATCGCAGTATATGAAATCGTCTCACTAAATTCTCAATATATAAAAATTACTATACAACGATACCTCACACTATGGGGGACATCAGAAAAAAGTCATTTCCAATTTACGTGTCGTGCACCGCAATAACTGTTTTCGTTATTTAACTTTAGCCCTTTGCTGGAATAAATAATACAATATATTATAAATGCTATAAATCTATTTGTCATAGTTTTAAATCTATTATAATGTCATAAATTTTACTACGAATTCAAGCGAAAATCGACAAACTCTTCTAAATGCGAAGATTGTTGGTTATTCGTAGTATTTATATTGAAGTATTATTAGTGTGGTCGGTACGGATTAGTTGAGTTCTCAGTAAGCTGAACAACTACTATCTCATTTCTATCTTGTATATCGGATGCAGCTCTTGCATTGAAACTGGATAGAGAATAAAGTAATGTGATCGTTATCTACTCCCATTTTCAATATAGACAGGCACACTTCTTTGTCTTCAATAAATACATTAAACGAGTATCTAGAGTAGATGATCAACTAACGTTGTAATTGCACGTGTTGAATAATTTTATTCGATATAGGTATATATTTCAATACGGCGAAGCACAGTGTAATAATGAAATACCATTTCGTGGAAATATATTTAAACCTTAATTTCGTAATAAAATTGTATAATATTAATTATTAATGAAAAAAAAATCTCTTTAAATTTCTCTTTATCTAATTTACTACTTACCCAAAGTTTATTCAAGGAGACAGTGAACAAAAATAAAATAAATAATCCATAAAGACTTAAAGATGAAGAAGATCTAAAAAGTAAGGCGCCTGAAATGAAAATATGCTTATTTATTAGTGTCGGTCTCATATTTTTTCCAAAAGCGACATAATAAAAAGGTTCGCTTTCGGCCGCTTCGTGAAAATAAAATTTAATCCTAAATAGACCGTAATTAAAAATGAGCAACGAGATGAGCTCTTATTATTTCTTTTAAGTGTTGGATAATTTAATTTAAAAATAAATTCTTATTTTGTTGTTGCTAACAATTTAATCATGAGATTAGTTTATCTTGGTAGCAAAGGATCTATAGGTAAATTAATTAATAATTAATTTAGTAATTTGGGTTCAATAAAACACGATCCAACAAATAACCTTAAGCACTTAAGCAGTCTTGGTGATCCAAATATTTTTTTTATTTCATCGAAATCATTTCAATTAAAAAAAGTTATGACGTTATGGTTGAGTTTAAAAATTAAAATATTAAAAAATTTTGTAGCTGAGATGAAATAATAATATCCATTTTCTTTGCTTTTGAGCATGCAACACATTATGCTAATTTTGCCTTTGTAGATTTTTCTAAATGGAAGTAACAAAGGCAATCGCAGAAATATATTAGGTATTAACATGAATTTTCATTTTACAGTGTGCATAAAATCCAGCCACGCTGAAAGCAAATCCATCATCGTGTATGCTTGGTTCTGTGCAGCTTTATCGAGATTAAAAGTAAAAAGACGTGTGTACATATGGGTATACATATGTATGAAGGGAATATTTTTATCATCCTACTATTATTACAACCTCCATATCCAAATTATATTTGAATCATAAAATGATTACATAGTTTCAGTGTTATCGACATTACGTGAATATTTCTAAACTTGTTTACAAAATATTCAATCAAGATTTCCAAGAAATTCTAAGAGCTGAAATGTCTTAATATGTACCGCTTAAGATTCGCTTTATATATTCTTAAAATAATTTTTGACGTCGCTATTTTTATGTTGCTTTACTCTAAAATCGAATGTTTTAAATACTCTACCTAGAATTCTGTTACTAGGTCTAGCCGATCTATGTCGGAATTGCGTATTTTTTGTTCCCTTCTTTAAAACAAGCGTTTCCAGCATATAGACGACAACGAGTGTACGTAGTATATAAAGCTGGATCACAAGAATATACAAAGCCTCATAAATACAAAGTAGAAATTACTTAAGTGCTCTATGCTGTACTGGTTATATGAAGGATGAGCGGAGAGATCAGTGGCATAGTGTTTGGAATCTCACTGTTTTCTAGTTTAATACTAAATGTTTATGTAATTTAATACTTCTTCATGGTGCTATGATCTACTGCAGTTTCAGTAAGACATGTTTTTTTCACGGGGAATAGATTGTAAAAACTTAAAGAAGAAATAATTTGCTAGAAAATTTAATACAATAAGCACGGACTATTATATAGAATATTAAATGTGATGATAGATATTAAATATGAGGTTTAATCTAAAAACATCTGTTTATTTAAGATTAAACACGTCGGCAAGTTTAGTCTCTCATTGCTTCTTGTAATGAAATAAACCTGCCTCAGAAAGGACGTTAATATGCATATCAAAGAACTTCATTTTATAAAATGGCCAGTATTCAGACCTGAAACCGCCTGAACTGCTTATTAAAAAGCGAGAAGTGGTATTATGGAGGTCGTGCAGTTCCACAGCCGGAAGCTGGAACTAGCCCAGGGCGACTTTATTCAGTTCGTTTGTTCAACAGAACCTTTATTCGCTGCTACTTTAAAATACCAAGGAAAAACATCACTAATTGAAATGGCTATTTTAATATGCGTTCAACCACAGGTGCATTTTAATTAATTATGGTGATCGTTCATTAATATCGCGCTTCGAATGTGCAAATTACACGACCCACTTGATTCGACCGCACGTTAACATGAGGAGATATACCTTTAAAACCTTTACAACATTAACATCAAATTATAATTATGGCCACCCGACTACTGAACTAGTAAAAATACTGTTTCTCAGCAGTCGGGCCCTGCATAATTATAAAATTAAAATAGATCAAAATACAATTTAATGTGATAACAGTAAAAGTGTGAGTGAGTGTTGCTGTGTAAGATTGTGGAGTGTATCTGTGTGTATGCTGTATTCAGTAAATTCTGAGTACTAGCCCGCATACAGTTAACGTGGTATCTACGTTAGTATCCAAACTAAGTACAAATCTCGATAATACAAAACTTAACCATTTTCAACAACTTTGTACAATTCAAATTGAATAAATTTAAATTAACAAATGCGTCAATATTAGAAGATATGGCAACGAACAAAATTATAATTCCAAAGGAAGTTCATTTCGTGAGTTTTTAAATATTCCAATCATACTTCCTATGTGATTTAATGAGAACTGTTTTTTTATGCTTTTACCTTCTTTAAAAACGAAAGAATAATTATGTTAAAAAAGTTTACTTACAATTTAATATTGTTAGACATAAATCGGAAAACCTACTTATTGTTATTATTTATTTCGTGTCAATTCTATATTTTTGTATAATAGCATAAAATAATAACTATAATATTCGTATTTATCTTGTAAACATATAACAATATAAGCGAGCATTTATATATTATGTATAAATGAAACCAAATAGACACGTCTATTTTAATTCAGTACTTATCATGAACGTAATAAAATAAAAATATTTCAGGCCATTTATACACAGCGCCATCTAGTCTCAAGCAGAACTTGTGTTATGGCAACTAGATAACGGAATAAATTACATAATATACATACTTTTCTTTTGTAAATACATATATACAATACATAGCAACACCCAGACCCCAGAAAAATATAAATTACAATTAATATATTTTCCCAGTGTGGGAATCGAACCCACGACCCTTCGCGCAAAAAGCAGTTGTGCTATCACTGCGCCAAGGGGTCGTCATAAAATGTTATTATTAACCCATTAAAGTTCCCCTACGATGATCCAATAAATATATTAACGACACGGTGCACTTTTCACAGATAGGTAAAAAATTTCACGTTTACAGTGACATAAAGAATTTAGTGCTTGAAAACATTGTGGCTTACAAAAAAATGCAACATTCCTATTTAGACAATTTGATATCTGAAAAGTCTTTCTAGGGATAGTATTATAGTAGTAGGATAGTAAATTATCTTGTATTTTCCCAAGAAGCGGTCTTTGTGATAGGTAATATAATAAAGTTGTGGTGGAGCTGAGATAGCCGTACCTAATGGAAGTACCATCATTGGCAAGATTGCATACGGTAAATCTATTTTATTATTTATTTACATTTTTGCTTAACTTAAACAGTTTGTTGACGTGATATTTGCTTTTTTAACGGATAAATACGTAAATAAACAATACGTTATTTGACCTGTATATTCAAATAAGAATATGGGATTATTGGCTTAACTTACAGGTCGCGGCTTACTTGTAACAGCAATGCGAATAGTTTCCTTTTAGGGTTCCGTAGCAGAAGACCCTTATGGATTCGTCATGTCTGTCAGTGCGTCCGTCTCTGGTCCGTACGTCACAGTCACTTTTTTTGGAAACTATAAGAACTATACTGTTTAAACGTGGTAAGTAGATGTATTCTATGAGCCGCAAGATTTTCACACAAAAATATAAATAAATCAAATCAAAGTTTTGGGCTCCCTATATTTAGAACTGAAACTCAATTATTTTCATCAAACCCATACGTGTGAGGTATCTATTGATAGGTCTTCAAAAATGATATTGAAGTGTTTAATATCATTTTTTTTTCTAAACTGAATAGTTTGCGCGAGAGACGCTTCCAAAGTAGAAAAATGTGTGTCCTGTAACTTCTAAAATAAGGCTACAATTAATGTAAAAATAATAAATGATTTACAGCAATGACATATGAGAACATTTATTAATATGAATTCTACTCTAATTAGCTGACAGCTTATATTAAAAATTGGGGACAGGTTACGGATACTCCAGCTATAAGTGCACTCTTGATTGGCGCTACAATTTAATTTTCAATCATAAATGACGTCCAAAGGACCGCCGGTATTCGCTTTGATCAAAGTTCACTTCACAAACACTTCAATATTGAATACCTTCCACCGTATATAATAATCACTGTAACATTGCGTTTCCAAACTAAAATATTTGAAAAAATATTTTACCTAAACCTTAATTTGCGCTCCTAGAACTAAAACTCGCGATGGTTATTTAATTTAACATGTATTGTTAAAGTTTCGTAATGTTCCGTAATTAGTGTAAGTGTCCCAAATCAATACCTATATGTATTGCAATTTGTAAATCTCATATTATTATTGTATAATATTCATTTCGTAATTATTTATTTGGTTGATATTACGTGTTATGAATGTTAATCTGGGTGTGTAAATTAAATGACATCGATATGTGGAAATGGCATGCGTTATAATTACAACTTATAATATAAAAGCAAAGTTATTTTTTACAATGAACGCTATTTGCACATAACCAAATAGAAATAAGGAAAATCAGTAGGTTATTATTATAAATAGGTAAATATTCGTATAATGACGTGACTCAGAATGGTTGACAAGCACATTGTATGATTAATTTAATATAGAATTTGGTTGAGTTTATAAGAACGAGCACGCACTAAGCCCTACCTGTTGCGAGATGATGTGTTCGGAATGCTAAGTGGCTTATCGGATGCCATTCTTCAACCAACAACCGTCTGCAAATTGTTTAAACACCTAGACAATTCCAATTTATATTTACGAGTATATACTATATGCTGCTAAATATGATGGAAACTCACCAATATTATTTCTTGTCTAAATGGAGGTTAGTTTTTATTTTATTATAGTGCTTTAGATAAGAATTTTATTTCTCTATTTATTATAGCAACATACCAACTATTCTTTTCATTACATACAATATTGGATCATGAACTGTTTACAACTGTTTAATTATTAGTTTTAAACATATTATAAGATGCTTTTTCATTTGACATAGTTTGCTCAGCAGTAACGCCCAACCGCATTATCAATATCGCAGTTATATTATGTCATTTAAAAATGAAATAAACCCAGTTCCCAGTTGAATGACACTTGTTACTGAATTGAACCAACCTTGAAACTTTGAAGGTTATCTTAGTCTTTCGTTTGAGCTTTACGGCGCGTCGTCTTCTAGCCACGGCGGCGGCGCTCGAGAGCAGCGCACCCTTGGCTTCTTGGTCCGAATTCTCCTCGCTGCTGAAGAGTTCCTGCTCCACGACTTGTTCCACCACGTGTTGCTCCTCACGCTCCGCGGACACGCACGTGGTCGTGCCCGCCGTCGACCCTCGCCTACTGCTCCAAGCGAGCATGGAACTTTTAAAACACCTGATCGCCTTCGTTGTGTAGGCTCCCTCACTGCACTGCCACCATGCACTGCCAACATATCGGCCCACACGTGTCGCACTCTGCGCTATGTTTTATTACGCACTTCACTATTATCACAATTAAATTCCACGGGTCCCTTTGGGGCTACTACATAAAAATATAGCTAACAATGTCATGCGCTAAAAACTTAAGAAAGCACGTTTATAGATTTTTGATAATTATGCTGATAAAATGCGCGCGCTGATCCACAATATGTATTTTATCATAAAGCAAACATCGCACTATCATATGCACACACATTAGTGGTTTGCCAAACGCCGAACGTTAATGCGTATATTTGTGATCATCGCTAGTGTATTTACGAGTATAATAGCCAAAAATAATTAACTCGAAGTTAGTGATAACTCTTCATTATCTCTGGTCACGAAAAATAAGTATTTCATTTTCTTTCGAGTTATTTATAATTCAATAGTTAAATGTCAAATAAAAGCAATGATCGTCACGAAATCTATTATATATTTGACCATCAAACGTAACATGTAGGTGTGTAATAGGTATAGTTTCGGCGATGATTGAATTGTAAAGTTCACTCTCGTTACCTCCTTATATGAACTGTTTTTGTGACTTAATGTTTCTATACGCACAATACTGGAGTTTTTACAATCAGTGTAAATTGAATGTTAATCACAATCACTTCACTGCAGCTGTAACGGAGTTGAGCTCGCGGCGCAAATGTCACTGACACTGGGCTCTATAGAGAGGAAATAGTTGTTGTTAGTACGTGCACGGTCATGGAGACATGTACATTAACTAAATTGAGAACCCAAGACGGCGCACGAGCCGCCATGTCTCGTTCAATTGTGGCATGGCGCCGAAATAGAAATACTTCCGAGTGACAGTACCGTGGCGACTGGCGACCATCTTCGCGTCTACTAAGAGGGCTATAGATACGTGCTCTGTCTAAACTACTGTTTTAATTGCGTAATTCTTGGCTTCAAGTCACTTGTTTTTAATTAAAAATAATGAGATCAACAGGGATACATTGTACCTACAATGAGAGCAGTGATAAACTAGAATTGAAACAAACACAAAATGATTTTGTAATCACTTCATTTTGTAATATCTAGGAATTCTATTGGGAACTTAACCTTGCAGACTCAGTACAAAGCCTGCTTATTCTTTTATATAATGCTCCTTTATAATACGAGTATATCTAAAGTTTTTCGGTAGAGATATGGTCACACATTTGATTTTACTAGTTAAAAAACATTTTACTTAGATTTTCAAACGATTGCCGAAAATGTTTCGCCCAGTTATATTATATAAAAAAAGCGTCTAATTCACTGGGTTAATTTTATTGAAGTTTGGCCCAGGCCACCTTTTATCGCTGAATAAAAGGCTAGGCAGTGTGGATAGTAGTGGTTGGAAGTTTGTAGGTATGTATTTGATAAAAATAACCCACATTAATTACCCACATAAACCATGAACCCACAGAATTGATTTGTAAGAAAGGGTTTTACATGGTTCTAATTGAGGTACACAGTAATAGTACCTGGTTGAAAATTCATATATAAACAATAACATATAAACTATAGATCCGAGATAGAAGAGAAATAAATCGACTACGACATACTGCAGCTTTCCTGGAACGCAATATGAGATTTTTACAGGTATTTTCTCCACGTGTTCATTTTATTACACAGGTATTTAATAAGTAAAAGTATGCACATATTTGACCGCGTCAGGGAGCCGACATTGTGATTTATTTAGAGATACCACAACCCTGGTTTGGTCTCTTAATTTAGGATATAGCACAATCGTTAGTACAACGTGTGCATAGGGCGATCGTCGACTGACGAATGCCCCCTAACACTTGTGCGCCTTTTCGCGATCGAGGTTTTTCGAGGTAGGGAGACTGGTAACGTCACGCAGCACGCTACGCACGGTTGTTTACCAATTTTGACAGTGGTGCCGACACGGCCATTATGACGAACGTACGTCCTGGTACGCGTCGTTAATCATCTACAACAAAATAAATAGTCGTTCGACCATCCTGGCACATTCCCGGTAAACAAGATTAGTATTTTATGATAACATCTAGTTCGGTTCTCATTAGCCCTTCAGATCATGCTGGAGTTGGACCCGTCAATAGATCAGAATCAGATCCTTCAGCAACATTATCCCTTCGGTATTCAACCGGACCGGATTGTACATCCCTTCAGTAGTCTTATTTCTCTCTTTTTTATAGCAAGCTAAACCAGATTAATTCTCTATAGTTTTAAGTGTTAGACCAGATGTAACCATATAGCGAGTGTTTCTACCCTGGATGTGAAATTTTGAATTCAATAAAAAAAATAAACATCAAGGACGGAATTTTGTTGACTGGCATATCCACCTTATCCATGCTTTCATCTTACCAACGAGGGTGGCAGCGAAAAAAAAATAACCAAAAGAATTCAAATGTAAAGTGAGGCTGGTGCGTACGTTGGTCTTCTGATATTGATAAATATTAAGTTGCTGATTTGATTATTGTAGTACTGAGGGTAGTACACCGAGACGTCAGTTGTTATTGTAATGGCGGCACGTGGACAGCGTCGTATTTAAGAAAAATTTGGTTTTGCGACGACGAAATAAGACGAATAATTTTAATAGTTTTAAAACCAATGAGGTATTTTTCCAAAATGCAGTTGAAGTTATTATATTCATAACTAATTATAGTTATAAGGTAAATTTGTTCCAAAATTATGTTAAATATATCACGAGTTGGATATATAATTGTTTTTTATACCCAGTGGCGGCGTAAGGCGTGGGCGACGTGGGCCACCGCCTACGGCCTCGCGGTACAAGGGGCCTCGCGCCTCAAGAAAATTAAAGCAATGCATAAAACTTTTAAATTAAATGTATACTAGGTAGAGATGACATTAAATATAAGTTCTTTATAGCTAGAATTTTTTATATCAGCAAAAACCATACACAAAATTAAGCATCAGT
>DWAJ01002665.1:0-16816 GCA_018238005.1 Eurema mandarina
GTACGCGTCACGAATCTTTAGCGCTGATCGAAACCTGCGCAGAAGTCAAAAATAAGGTATCGAGGTAGCGGCGCGTGATCGTCGGGTGCGCGAGCGTTGATTGGTTGTCCCAGTCGTGTTGTCTTTGGGCACCAATACGTCAATTACGAGCGCGATTCTACCGATGCGCAGCTATTTTCGTCAATCGCTAAACATAAATGACGCGTACTATATTTATGGTGCCTGAAGATAACTTTGTTCTAGTACAAAAGTCATTTATACATAAAACTAGCCGTTGCCCGTAGCGCGTAGTTCCCGTTCCCGGGGCAATACCGGGATGTAAGCTATCTTTTAAGTTGGATCAAACTGCACACGGTGTGCAAATTCCCGGACAAACAACGTGACACGTAATCTATATATGTATATAATAAGATATTGAACGCAAAACTAGCTTAATACATATGGCAACACACAACTGACAAACCCATTGGTGTTACAACCATCAGAAAGTTTTTGGGCCATAGACCTTGGTACCGACTTCAAAATTATGAAATAACTATTAAATCATTTCTATATACTAAATGAAAATGCGAATTACTTTGTGGGAAGCAAATTTATTTTTTGCTTTTCAGTTTGAAGTCGGTTTATTTCTTGTTAAAAATTATTCAATTACTCGTATCTTTTGTTATCAAATTTATATTATAAGTTCTTGACTTGACCACGACCACGACCCATTAATTCATATAAATAATGTTTCTATTACAGAACAAAATAAGAATCCACGCGACTACCTGGCCTTCGATAAATTCTCACCGGCGAAAGATATATTAGTACTGTTTCTACAGACTGTATTGTTTATGGTAAGAGGTTTTTTTACTATAGCATAAAAATGAAACGCCAAATGTGTTGCTAAGTGCATAACTCGATAACAACTGAACCGATTTCGATGTTTTTTCTGAAAATCCCTAAATTATTAATTTGGTTCTTAAGTAGAGAAAAATATACGTTCGGCCATTACTGGTAGAATAGTTTTTAATTTATGTTAATTATATTATAGTATAAGAGATTGACTCTCTTGTGTTATATAAATGTTAAATAAATATCTGAAACCAGTGTATATGTAATTTTTTGTTTTCTAATGTAGACTGTTATTATTTATTACATAGAATAAAACAAAGTCTCTTTCTTCCGTCTGTCTCTAGGTATGTTTAAATCTATAAAACTACGCAACCGATTTTCACGCGGCTTTTTTATCAGATAGAGAGATTCAAGCGAAAGGTTTGTAAATTAAAAAAAAACTTAATATCTAAATTAAAAATATATGTTTCCAGGCCCTAACAATAATAACGCAGCTAGGAATATTCAACTACCTGTGGGACCGCATGCTCAACGCCAAGTACTGGCCGACCCGCAGTGAGAATGTGGACGAAATCGTTCGCGCTGAAAAAGCCTACGTCAGCAAGGCTATTGATTTGCGTAAGTTTAAAACGATATGTCGCAGGCGGATTGTATAATCCGCTGTGTTACATTACGGCTAGACATTTTAAAAAACAGAGCCGTTTTGTAATGCGGCGCTTCAACGTTTAGCTGTATTGAATGCGGCTAAGTAAAAAACCGCCGAAACGTTTTCGTCGCCATACGTTATTCAATACGGCTAGCCGTAATGTAATAAAGCGTGGGATTAGCCGCCTCTTTGACAGGTTTTAATATATTAGGTTAAGTTGTATCATTAAAAAAACATTAATAAAAGTAGAGCTGAGTAATCAAGTTTTTTTATAATAATTTAAAAACGAATCTTATCTACCTACAATTTAAGTAGTAGTAGGTACAATGCGGCTAAACGTGTACCGCTTTATTGGAGAACGTATCGCAATGACAATGCGGCTAATTGTTGACAAAGTGATAAGGTGGGTAGCTTTTTTAATATCTTTTATTTTGTACATTTCCTCAGTATGATGAATTATAAATGTAATAACGAAAAAAAAACGAATGGAAATATGTACTTCAATTGCGTCATAAGAAACTCCTTTGAAAAATCATATTAAATTATTATCTTATAAAATCATTCTTCAATTGACAATTCTATTATCTAGTTCTATTTATTACATACAATTCTATAAAAATAGTAACGCAAAGTCACTTAAAATAATTTATTCGCTTATTCCATACATACAATTTTAATGTCATATTCTTAAACCACTATGATCATAATATTTTCCAATTCCAAATTCACTCGTAGTCACCATTCTGTCATTATTGTATTGACATTTGTAACGTCATTTTTACAATGTTGCCAGTTTAATTTTTAAAGAATGCCGACCTAAAGTTAGTAGTTTATAAAAATTTCAATGTATTAAATAAAACGTACGAAAGTACCCATATAAAAATAAATAAAATAAACAGAGCCATAACGTTTTTACAATCTCCATAAGTCTTAAAAACGGATTGCAAATCCAAGTATAATGAAGATATGAATAGTTAATATTTATTCAGTTTTATTGCTACGAAACTTGGGAAGAATCCCGCGTTTCTGAATACTGAATAATGCTTGAATGAAAACCATTTACATTCGCACCGTTTATATGTATATTAGTTGAAATGTCGTTCCTTTCTACTTTTGGTAAATTCTTAGGAGATTCTAAAAGTTACATAGGTACTGGTAAATAGGTTTTGTAGCATAGACGTATAACGCATAGACTTAGATAGTCCCTTAATTAATCAATTTATTTTTATTTTTTACTTTTTGTAGCCAAAACTATATAATAATGTAAGTGTAAAAACACGAACCGAATATAAGACAAATTCGATATAGACAAGAAAATTACCAATAATGGCAACATTATTAATAACAAATTCTTATAGCAGCAATGGTATAAGAAATTTACACTATACGTGTGGAAAAATTCAATTCTACGAAAACCATACGAATTTTGATGCGATACATTGCTGCGACGATCTATTTAATAAGTAGACAAAATTGTCTACTTTGAAATGGCTTTTACTTTACACTTTGTGTGCTTATATTGCGGTTCTTGATATTTATATTCTTTGGTATAGCGTAATATTATCTCCTCAGTAAGATAGAAATATACATTATAATAATATTATATTCTTCCAGTATGGGGATTGAATCCTTGGCGAAGAAGAATTGATTATGTTACCATTGCACCAAGCGGTCGTTGACTTCAACAAGCCGTTATTATAAGGAGTTAATATAATAATAATAAAAAATATTTATTTCCCAAAATTTATGTTTATATCTTACTAGCTGTTGCTCGCGACTTCGTCCCCGTCGGATCTATTTCTATTATTATGTTATAGTGAGTCAATCTTAGAAGATAGACATATACTGTCACGGACTTTTTTTAGATAATTTAAATAGGAATAATTCTTTAATACATATTGTTTTGGTATCTCGAACCGTTTTCGCAGCGCACGCAAAGATGAATAATTTTTTCCGTTTTTTCCACATTTTCCATTATATCTTCGCTCCTATTAGTTGCAGCGTGATGTTTGTTATGTAGCCTAAAGCCTTCCTCGATAAATTGTCTATTCAATAAAAAAAATAATTTTTCAATTCGAACCAGTAGTTCCTGAGATTAGCTCGTTCAAACAAACAAACAAACAAACTCTTCAGCTTTATATATTAGTATAGATGCTTACATTTTGTCAGAGTAGGTACTTACTATAATTAATAAGTAATAATATCTTATCACATCTGGAGTTACAGACATTAGCTTGTTCAAACACACAAATTCTTCAGCTCTACATATTAGTAAAGATTATTTAGTTAGTTAACACGATGTAATGTTACCAGTTAATTTTCAAGTTAAAACAGTGTTGCCAGTTGGAAACGGAATGATCGATAAATCAGTTGCCTTCCTCACTTTCAGTGCTGTAGCCGTATTTGATACCAAAATTACTTTACTTAGTAACTTAATATTACTCTCTAACAGTCACTACTATATCTAAGTTAACACTATATATCTTCTAAGCACTCAAGATAAATAATCGAATGATTCTTGTCTTTTTTTTAAACGTGTTTGATTCGATACTGTTGGTAATTTCTATTCAATGTTATATTAATTTAATTATTATTCTGCGATAAATAATATATACAAAAAAACTGATGAGATTCCTTCACTTAAAGCGACAAAGTCCTTATAAACTAACTTTAATCATCATTTCAACTTCAAAATCACGTAAGATTAAATACGTCGTATGAGCTATCCTTATTCATGATTAAATCTTTCAACTTAAATATTCTGAAGGTTCAAATACGCCGTTATCAAGTGAAATGCTAACAAACAGAAAACTAAGTAATCACTGAACAAGACGTGCAAATGGAGTTACTGGGAAGGAGCGGTAATATCCACGCTGATTGGAAATTACGCAGAAAGCAAATGGCGACAGACGATCAACTAGAATTTTTTTCTTGTAATTCTATTACGTATTTCTTTGGCCGGTAGTTTAAAAGAAGTTTTATCTGATGCTTATTAATTAGTTCTCTATATTTGGCCAGTCTTTAAGAAACGTAAAGGGAACAAAGTTTATGATAAAAAAGGAGGTAAGGCAGCTATTAATGCGACGAGTTCTGAGTCGTGCTGATGAAATTGGTCGAGACTCAGCATATATACAACTTCTCTACATCGAAACATTTAGGCCTAACGACCAGTCAATAGTTCGACCGGCTGTGGATCCTCTCTTTGGCTCAGAGGAAGGTTACATCCCCACTTACCGAAAGAAATGTGAGGACATCCCTAATATCATTCTGATAAGTATAAAGCTAAGTAAGTATAAGTACTATAAAAAAGCTTAGTTCTCTCCAAAAAAAGTTGAATTAAATATATTTGAGCAGCTATACCAGCTCAAGTAAATAGAAACAAATAAGAATGAAATAAATACCTATCTTTAATAGTTATTTAAATTTAAGTACCGTCTAAAGAAGTGTTCGAAAAAGTACAAAACAAACTTTTCAGCTGTTTGGATGAATATCAAATAATTGTTGATTTCAAAATAGAAATAGCCATAACGATCACTTAACTTTAAAAGGACGATATGAAGAAATAAACTTTATCACAATTATTATTCAAAACTAAAAACCTTTTGAATAAGCTTCAGTTATTTTTATATAGTTTCAATTTGAATGTTGAATGTAAAAAACCGTCAACCAATATTCTAAACGGCTGAATAATCACGACCCGAAATTTCGCGAGGCTAAAATCAGAATTACAGTATGTACGGCTAACCACAATTTTCAATAGATTAACTTGTTTCTATCGAGTTTGGCTTCATAATGTGCAATATTAAACTACTAGTTTAATATCGCTTTAAATATTATCCACATAATAATATAAGTATTATGAATGGGAAATTGTCTATATGTTTGTCTTTCTTTCACAGCAAAACGGTCAGGCCGATTTAGTTGAAATTTGGTACGTAGATAGATGATACCCTGGATTAAAACATAAAATACTTTTTATCCCGGTATTGCCCCGGGAACAGGAACTACGCGGGTAAAACCACGGGGAGCGGCTAGTATGGTATATTACGAACCTTTGTTTATAGCACGTTTTGCAAGTAAATAATTTCTTATTAATGAATAACATATTTCGATAACAGCTGAATGCATTTTTTTTAATATTCCTTAAAGTACGCGTAAGATGTCATATGTTTGATAATTGTTACGTTAAAACTACTAAATAGATTTCAATGTTACTTTAATTATAGGTAGTTTAATTCTGGATAAAGCATATGTTATAATTCATAATTATTTTTGACTTTTTATAGTCTATACTTTAAATCTTAATTAATCAACAATTGGTTCGTGATTGATAAGACTTACAATTTATGTAGGTATACAAATCAAGTTAAGTAAAAAAAATCAAGCGCAGACAGGTTGAAACGTTAGTCTCTGTAAGTATAAAGCCGTTTTCTTTTGTACTATTAGGTATTATTACCCTTAAAGGTCTTAAATTTTGTTGCTCCTTAAAATTTCAAAGGTACGAACTTTCCGAGTAAATATTACAAAAAGCGAAATATTCGTCTTTAAGTCCGAACTCGAAAGCTATTTCGAGAATGCTTGAAACATTTTTAGATACGGCGTGTAAAAGACTTGCTTCCGAAAATTTAAAGGTGCTTTCAGACATTCTTAAGATAATTATGAATGATTGGGTTTCAATTTTGTCCATGTCATATTTATTTAAATAACTTATTGTTGATCGACAAATCTTATATCATTACATAGTATAAAAAGTCGCTATCGCTGTCTGTCTGTCCCTATGTATGCTTAGATCTTTAAAACTACGCAACGGATATGGATGCAGTTTTTTTTAATAGATAGAGTGGAATTTAAGGAAGGTTTATATGTATAATAAATGCATAATATATTATGCATTTATTATACATATAAACCTTAGAGAAAGACTGATAAATTTAGAGGTTTCCAATGTGATGTTTTTAAATGAGAACGTTTTTTTGCGCTTATATTGCAAACGCTGGCTAAACCCTACGAGATAGGCCAAAATATTGTACTACAGTATTGTCCGCTTTTAAAAGTTCTACAAAAAATCCGATGGCATATGTCTATCTCTTAGGGATAACCCAACATAACCATTTTTAATCCTTTACTAATAAATGAATTTTTGCGAAGTGATTTTAAACTATATAGCATTAATCCTTAACCAATTAAGTACCTTAAATAAATTGTGTATTTATAGATCAATGTGCTTTTTACAGCATGTAATTTAAGTGAATAGTTCCAAAGATATTACAAATTTAAAATGCAGTGACGTAGTTGTTGCAGCGCCGCAGCGGTACCGGGTCATTGTGTATGGGGATATTCGGTAGTTACACCCGTGCGAAGCAGGGGCGGGTCGCTAGTTTGTATATAAAACAAAGACGGTTTTGTTACAACACTTAGAAATCGATTACGGCTAGACAATTCTCATGGTTTTGTGTTCGTTGGATTTGTTCCTGCCCTTCGGGGCTATTCGTAGCAGAATGCATTTTAAAAATAATGAAAACTTTATAAGGGAGGGGGAGAGTTATATGAAAGTCAACACGAACGGAGTAGTGGGCAACAGCTAGTAGGTACTAAATTTAGAACATCACATAACTTCAACAATAAGCTACGTCAGAATCAAGTCACAGTCAAGCTATGATCAAAGAGGATATTATCGACTATTTCAGAATTCCGGAGTAAGTCTTTAAAACTCTATAAAAATGATTATATTTGAGACTGTATTAAACTGATGAATGTTTACCGCGTTGTTCCGAAAATAATTTTCCCTAACACCACGGAAAAAGTAAAGAAACAGAAGGAAGAAATGTCTCCGTGAAATATTTGAGCAGTTATCATAATTGTTGATCGCTCGGAGTTACGACGTCTTGTTTACTGAGCCATTCCATTATTGTGCTATTATTTTTCCGTTGCGACGGGCCGTTAACAAATATTATACGACATTATTTCATCAGTATACTAGCTGTTGCCTACGACTTCCTCCGTTTGAATTTATATTATAATGATTGAAAAGTTTTTAAATAAAATATTAAATTTAGGAGTACAATTTAAGAGTTGTGTAAATACATTTTAGCTCTATTTTCTTTTTCGTACAAATTAGATTACCATAAAAAAGGGTAAAAGTGAGTCAATCTTAAAAATAGACAATAGTTTATTTACATTATTTTTGAGCGCTTTAAACGGATGTGACGCTTAAGTTATAAAATGTCCGCGAAACGGCAACAAGCACAAAGGCTTATCTGGAAGTCGTTTCTAATTCTTTGTATATGTGTGTGTGACCGTTGGTTAAGTTACGAATCATTGAATAGAATAGAGAAAATATCTATTAACAATTTATCAAACTTGTATTTCTATATTAAATTAAATTTCTCATGAATTATTATACAAACATTGGAGAGTTTGAGGAGCCAAAAACGTTTTTGTGGCCATTCTTATAACGTGGCTGACACTTCCGGCTTCCGGTAAATATCCTGAATCGGATAATGCGAATAGGGCGGTTTGTGTATCTAGTGTCACTGTCACATTTGACACGTGATGTTGGCAGATCGGAGATAGATTTACTAAACACTGGCAACATTTTATTTTATATGTCAATGTGAACAGTGGAAATTACTTGGATACTGTTGGTAATTTTAACGTTTCTTTTTTCCTAAAATTATAATACGTCGAAAGTATGACATAAATATCTATAAAGCATAGAGCTATAGAGATAGCTTCACACTATATATTATATATAGAGTGAAGCCAAAAGCCTACATATATATAGTACTAGCTGTGCCCGCGACTTTGCCCGCGTAGAAAAGTGACTTTGTGCAGCATTTTTTGAAAATGCCTAACCCGCGCCAACAAACGTTCAGCAAGTTCAACGTGATTATTATAATTACCATAACTTTTTTATTTATCAACCGATTGACATTAATTAAACATTAAATGTTAAGTGAAGCTTACCCAAATATATAATTGAAAACCCCATCTAGATAGGATAAGCCGTTTCTGAGATTAGCGTGCACAAACAAACAGACAAACAGACAAAAATCCCAAAAATCATTGTTTTGGGTTCTATTGCGTTAATAAAGGTCTCCTATAATATTATTTCTCATATATCTTCCATGTACAGACAGCGACTCGTTACGTTTTTATTATATGTATAGATATAGATATAGATGTAGGTAATGACAGCACGTTCTTACACTCGATGACACGCACACAAGCCCACCGATAATGTTGCTGCTATAAAAAAATACCCTATAAATGTGGAAAAAATTTAATTTATTAAAACATACGAATTTTATGCTGCGGCGACGATCTATGTGACTAACAAAAATAGCTTTACCTTGCGTGCCCATTTTGCGGTTCTACGTGTTATTATTCTACATATATTTGTGACGTGTTGACGCTCAGACCTCTTAGCAAACAAACATGTGTATACCATGTTCCCGTCACGTTTGACAACACAGACATGTTAGCTGATCTCATATACAAGATACCGGCAAATAAATACTCCTTACATCATCAAAAGAGTCTTTCAGAGTTTGTTCGAATACTCATAGACTTCATAAGTTATAATTTCCGTATTAAAGTGTATATATACGTTAATTAATAATGCCATGGATGAATCGACTAATAGCTCAAAATTATCTAGTTGTAGTACCAATGAAATACTTCTATTTTTGTTATCGACTGTACCTTATTTGTGTTAAGGTATATTCAATAAATAAATGAAATCGTTGCACTCTGATTATTTAAATGACTCATGATTATTATGTGCTTTTGATACGTAGGTATTTATAGATTTCATTTTTCTCGTGGTAATGAAATGAAATGAAAATAATTTATTCACTTAAATCACATTGTCTATTTATGACATTATATATTTATGAACGTCAAAACTAAAAATATAGATCAATACAGACATGTCGTTGCAGCCACACAATCTGCTTTGTCCAATGCATTACGATATCGCAAAAAAATATAAAATAATTTTCCCGTCTGTCTGTTTCAATCTATAAACGCCTGTTTCCAAATGGTAAGGTGTATGAAAAGAATACAGGCAAAGAAACTCATTCACTACTTTAAAAAAAAAATAGTTTATGGTAACAAATTGATAAGAAAAATATATGTTAAATATGTGCATATACTTTTGTAATCAATCGTACCAAAGGTTCGAAAAATTATTCCTTCTTCGCATTAGACTGAAGCTAAGAATAATTAGCTTAAACTAAATTAGTAGCAAATGTAATCAAAGTTCCTGTAACTAGTGCAGTATAGCGAACTTGTATCATTAAACATGTTGCATTGTTATGTAGCAAGACATGTTTTGTGTTATTTAAATTATGACTCTTCAAAAATCTAATATTATCTATCGTATATTATCTACTTATTAAATTATTTTCATATGATATGCATTCAGATACATAATTGAATACATATTACATACACAGATTACTAATTAAAATTAATTTTCGAATGACTCAAATAGAATTACCAAATAAACTGGCAACACAACTGAATCGAATCAATTATCATTTTCCCGCCAAATCCATAGACAATATAGGAACCTAAAATGCGCTGTTACGTTCGGAAACTCGCAAGTTTTGCATAAATAAATATTATTTTCCCCGTCTAATGACTTCGGCGCTTTTGAATACACAGCTCTGTATTTAATTCCTTTGTCTTTAACTAAAATAATAGACCAGTTCTATTATAGGAGTTAAAACTAGACTATCTTTTCTGTAGCGAATGTTTCTGTACGAAGTTTAATGTTAATAATATATTATATGAAATTTGTTGCTAGTCTAGCAAAGGTTGTAAAAATAAAATCGGTCTAGTAATTTTGAGGCATTTTCATTGCAAACAATTTTTTTTTCTTTACTATTTTAAAGAAATTGAAATGTTACTTTTTAATTTTTCTAAATACGTCAAAGAGTATTATTTTCTATCGATGTTATACTAATACTAATAAACATATCGTAGATCTATGATAAACTTCTAAACGTGTAAAAAAAGAGCTGTCAAAAAAATTCGCGCGCTTGGTATCGGAAAGTGAAATCGTATTTAAAACCCAACTGAACTAAACAAACATGCAGCCGAATACACTTTTATTCCAACATTCGCGAGTTAGTGTGGCCATAAAGTGTGAAAAGATTGATATTCGCCTTTAAAATCGACACCGAGCCACCGCCGTGCAAAATGGGAAAAGATTCGGCGGATTTGGTGAATAGTGTGTATTGGTTTTTGCAAAATGGCGGACTTTTTTTTTTTAAATTTGGGATGTAGATTAGAAGGGGAGGATTCTTTACGGAGGATACATTCACTTCATTTCATTTCTACATGTATAATTTTGACGCTTGGCAAAAAGTCGTCTAGCACAATTTAGACTATATAATCAAATTCATAAAAGCATTTAAAAAAAACCATGATACATTTAAATTGAAATTAATTTGATGTAATTTACGAGTATAAATTTTATTTATCTCATCTAAATTATATACCTAAGCAAATAAGGACCTCCTTCTTATCTCGTGTTAATATTGGCCGTATTAAAAAAAACGAAATGTCACTATTATTATACGGCAAAAATAAGAAGGTACATTTTTCTAAACAGTATAATGCTACTAAATAATATAGGTTTACTGCCACGCACGAATCAATTACTATTTAAAGCACTTAAACTTACTTTTGATTCGAATAAAACGTCAAATAAAATGGAAAAATATGGAATCCAACTAAAAATAGATGTATTCGTTCCACCCCGCGCTCGCGATGGAAAGATGGGTTGATTCTGAAACCCATTGGCGGTGTGAACGCGCTGCATGTTACGAAACAGCCGACGAATTTCGAAAACCAATTTAGATTTCAGAATGTATAAAGCCAACAACAAAAGTTTGATTAACACGTTTAATATTTCAAAGCATTCCAATACTAATTGATTTCACAAAAGAATGTTCCTGGAAAAATAATTACATATTTTTCCCGACGCCATGACACTTAATTATAAAATCTTTTACCGTTGAAATGTTTGTAATATTATTTCATGTTCTGTTGTTAACTGGAGGTAAAAATAGCTAAATAACTAAAAATAGACAAATTTTTGTCTAAAGAAACAGCCAATGAATTTAGAATTCTAATTCAGTTTTCGGTGCTTATTTCAACCTTCAACGAACTTGACAGTTCTTCTTATTATCTCAATGAAATGTTTTTTATCGATTGCTTATCTCTACGAGTAATAAAAAAAAGTACCGGGGGTAGGTCTCTTTCGCAGGAGACCGAGTGGGTGGGTAACCCCACAGTGCCAGACATTCTACCGCCTAAACAATGATGTGAAAATGTCACTGTGCTCCGGTCTGAAGGGCACTGTAGCCAGCGAGATTACTGGGCTAATGAGTCTTAACATCTGCTGACTCAAAGTGGGGAGCGTCGGTGTAGTGCACCCTGCCTGGAGTTGGGCTTTATAGCAAAGTTCCGGGTAGCACTGCATTGGCTATGGGCTGGCGTTACTCTTACCATCAGGAGTGCGTCCAGCTCGTCTCCCCTCTTATAAAAAAAAGTAAATGTCAGATAGACGTAAAGTTCTATTGTCAATACTAAAATGTATTGTTTGTGGTAATAAAGAAACAACTTCAAAGTCCACGCGGACGGAGTCGCGGGCAACAGCTAGTATTATATAAATAGCTATACTGATGATATAGTAGATAAATTACATTCGTAATTATAGCCTGGTTGTGAGACTAAAGATGTTATGAAAATTGTATTAGAAATTATCCCTCAAATTATAATCTCAATGCCAAACTAAATATAGCCTAATTTAATTACGCTACATATATAACAACTTATACCATCAGTTCTGAAAGCAGTTTCTACAAAGATAAACTGGCGAGAAAAAAATATCTGTAATAAATGATACGAGTATTATATTAAATAGATATGATATCTTCATAGGACATCTTACCTTCAATAAATTGGATGCCGGTGCATTCACGCGCAACTGACAAAACTATCTTATTTGTTGGTTTTATGATTTATCTCCTTTCTATAGTTTTGACTTGTATGTATGTGCGCTGCCGCTGCTGTGCGGAACACTTTTTTCGGTTGAATTGTATGGGTATAACATATCTATTATATATTAACATTGCCTGTAATACATAGTCACAATAACGTGGTCGGATTATAGTTTTAATTTTTTTCTTGTCAAAATAGAAATTCCAAAAATATTTACAGTGATAAATCATAGAATATTTCTTGTCCTATACCGGGCTCGGTTAAGGAAGGAATTTAACCAGACGATTAAATAGTAATTAGGTTATCATTAATCACTAGTACGTGATGCATAATTTAACAGGGGTAAGACGTCGGCTCGTCGATAAGAGACCATATTGAGTAGGTCGAAGATAGTATACATACTCATTATATTGTGTTTACTTTTAAATTTAGTTAAGTATTCATTTACTGAATAGATTCTTAAATACTCTATAGGGGAATAAAAGGACCCCATAATAAACCAAATACTTAAAAGAGTTATTTGCTGTTTCTTATCTATAGGTTCAAATTGTTTAACGAAGTGATGATACAGAGTATAAAATAATGTTGCCACATTTAAATTACATATTATTAATTAACCAAAATATTCTGTAAGTAAATGTTGATTTATATTACCTTTTTCTTAGTAATTATATTATTATTATTTTCAAATTACAAGGAACACTTATTCCACGTATAAAAATTTTTAGGAACATACTATAGCGTTGTGAATGTAAAACAGGCTTAGATTTTCGGAAATAATGCAACACATGATATATAATTTTACCGGGGGTAGGTCTCTATAGCAGGAGACCGACTGGGTGGGTACCCCCACAGTGCCAGACATTCAACCGCCGGAACAGTGATGTGCGAATGTCACTGTGCTCCGGTCTGAAGGGCACTGTAGCCAGCGTGATCACTGGGCTAGTGAGTCTTAACATATGATGACTCAAAGTGGGGAGCGTCGGTGTAGTGCACCCCTGCCCTTAGCAAAGTTCTAGGTAGCACTACATTGGTTAAGGGCTGGCGTTTCTCTTACCATCAGGAGGGCGTCCAGCTCATCTCACCACTTCATAGAATATAAAAATAAAAAATAATATCATTAATAAAACTCAACAATCGATCTACCTCTCACACAAACTACATCTAATCCTATTTGTTAATTATTGACCAGCTACTAATGGTGCGATGTGTTGTATTAATGTAGGCAATTTAGGCTTAAAACCTCTTTGTCCTCAAACATATTGAATGTTCTAGATCCTTTAATTAATGTCTATTTTCTGGTTTGTTCGATAGAATCTATTTGAATATGCATGTATTACAATTTTAGGCATTTTATTAATTACTAATATAATTATATATAATACTAGCGACCAGCTCCGGCTTTGTAGTTAATATACAAATATAACTCATAATTGAATCACTATATCTATTAAAAACCGAATTAAAATCGGTATAGTAGTTTTAGAATTTTTCAGCATACATAGAGACAGGCAGAAGAAAGCTATTTATATAATTATTTTATATGTACAATAATGAATACATGCATCAATGCGTCAAGTCAGCCTGGTCACTAGTATTATAAAAAAGAAAATTTGTAACGTTATTGGATTTTTATTAGTTAACTCCATATGCAAAGAGAAGACTACTCAATAGTTTCAGTTGAAGATTTTCGTACCGATACATTACTGAATTAATACATATTTTATCCCGATATTAAATAAATAAATAAATATTTTCAGGACATTTATACACAGCGCCATATAGTTCCAAGCTAAGCCGAAACTTGTGTTATGGCAACTAGATAACGAAATAAATTACATATACATACTTTTCTTTTGTAAATACATACATACAATACATAGCAAATACACGGCAAAGCAAACTGTACTAGTTTAACCTCAGAATATAGCAAATAGAGTTTGTTCAAGCTTTGTGTGTTTGCGCCATTCACTATTCACATGTGAATCTGAAATCATATGTGAGCGAAATCATATACGACAAATTATACCAAATAAAGCTCCGCCAAGGCACGCGAGCAAAATAGCAAATATTTGCTCAACGTCCAATTAATCGGAATTCTAACTTCATTCTGGACGCGATGAAATTTCAATTAAACGAGCTGTTGCAAGAGCTATTGAGATTAAAGGCTTATGGAGTCATCAGAGTTTTAGATAAGCGATCTTAAAATTGACTATCGAGTACTTGATTCTGTTTCAAGACTTTAAGAGTAAAAATAATAATTGAAATTAGTTTTGCAAGCGTATTTCTTATCTTAAGTTGAATGACCAAATTCCTTTATTTCATTAAAAATGCGCAACAGACAGTTACTACTGCTACTTGTGAACTATTTATGCAATTTAGACTATCTATGTAACTTTATAAAGTGCATAAGATTTTAATAAGTAAGCTAGACTTCTTACGGTGTACAAGGGCAGAACGGGGAAAGCCTTATCAGGGGGTTTTCATCGCTAATGGGTCATACACATTGGTTTATACACAATTAAGAGCGGCACATGTTAGTATAAGTAGTTTAATGTAATTGTACTTGTATATATCTATTGTGTAAGCTTCTCAGTGTATCTAAATAAATAAATAAATACACATACCAGGAGAGAGTTTAATAATAGTAAGTTGATTCCCCCCCCCACCAAAAGGGAGTGAAAAATTTGTAAGTGAATTTGTGATTATAGTCTATACGTTTTAATTAATAAAAGTTAATTCATACTTGAATTAAATTCTAGGAACAAATTTATTTAACAAAGTATAAGAAGCCAGCGCGTCCAGTCACAATTGGCGATGACAAGCACAATTTTGAAACGAACAATGTTAATTCACGACTAATGGCTGACGGAACCACACGGTAGAGTTTATGATTAATCTGTCTTACTGTAACCATAAAACCAGAGAAATATGGTTAATTCTCCGAATATTATAAATGTGAAAGTTTCTGAGTTTGTTATTCTTTTACTCAAAAACGGTTGGACCAATTTAGTTGAAATTTGGCATATAGATAGGTCATACCCTGAATTAATAATGTACATGTAATAGTTGTATAATATGTGAATGTTGTATATGCCTATAACTGGCTTTCCATACAAGTGTTTTTTTATGAATATTTTTGAAATGTTTGTATGTAAAGCTGTTGGTATTTCGAAATAAATAAATACACGGGATATTTTTTATCCAGGTATTGCCCCGGGAACGGAAATTACGCGAGTAAAACTGCGGAAAATAGGCTAGTGGTTTATAATGATTGTACCACAAGATGTGATAGTAATTTCTCCTACATGTAAGTTTCTTCTCGTAATTAAATATTTTCTATTTATATATTTTTATAACGAAACTTTTTCCCGTGGTCTAACCCGCATAAGTTTCGTTCCCATATAGGAAATACTATTCATTACTAACTATACATTAATAATCGTTACCGTTAGACGTAAATTCATTGCGTAGTTTTATGATCATATTTTATTTTTATTATGATGGACATGCAATATAATGTATATTGTATGTCCATCATAATAAAAACATACACAAAAATTCCATATAATAATAATAATAATAACTCTTTATTGTACACACAAGAAGAAATAACATAACAAGCAGCAAGAGAAAGAAAATAAATAGTACAACAGGCGGTCGTATCACTACAGTGATCTCTCCCAGACAACCTAAGACCCAGGAAAAGCTGACAAGAGAAAAAGGTGGTGTAAAATAAAAGAAAGATAATGGTAATAAACAAATTACATTATATTATCAACTTTCTTTGTCTTTTCACAAATAACGTTCTTTAAATACATGATAAAAATTCTATCATAAGTATTTTTAAAAATAAAGTAACATTAATTTTAACGAAATATTTTATATATTAAGATGTTTTGTACCACTAAGTGTTAATAAACTTTTATGTTCGACGGTACGTTTATCATACTTATTGCATCGTATTTGCTGCAAAATATGCAAGGGTTGAGTTATTGTTATTGTAGTTTAAGGACTCTACCCCAATGAAATTATATAATAGATATGTTATACTCATACAACTCAACGTATAGTAGGCGTCATTTATGTTTAGCGCTAGACGAGAATAGCTGCGCATAGATGCTGCGGTAGAATCGCGCTCGTAATTGACGTATTGGTGCGAGAAAGACAACACGACTGGGACAACCAACCAACGCTCGCGCACCCGACGATCTCGCGCCCCGTGCGCCTCGCCGTTACCTCGATACCTTTTCGTTCAGCGCTAAGATTCGTGACGCGAACTATGAAAAAGTGTTCCTCACAGCAGCGGTAGCACAC